>JAOTRH010019515.1:0-22249 GCA_034768845.1 Heliamphora exappendiculata | reverse complement strand
ATATAACAATATATATATATATATATATATATATATATATATAGAGAGAGAGAGAGAGAGAGAGAGAGAGAGAGAGAGGTGTCAAATTCATTCAATACCTGGAAGGCTAGAAACTGTTTTCAATGCCTTTTGCTTCGCTTTGTGATCAGGCAAATCCAATTTCACTACAACTTTCTGAAACAAAAAAGACTAAGAACTGTAAACAACACAATCAAAATGACAAGCAGTTGTCTAATAACACACACACACACACACACACACACACAGAGAGAGAATATAATCCACTTCAAATCTGTTCTGGGAAGACAAGAACATCAGAAAATCAGATTCTAGATTACTGGTTGATCAAAAAAGGGAGAGAGATTCTAGATTACTGTGAAGGGCATAAAAAGTGAAAATCCACTAAAGATTCTTAAATTGGCCCACGTAACAAAACACTGATGGTGAATTCAAGATTTGTTCTGATTTATAAAGCGGAAAAACCGTTGAGAGATGAGATACGTTTGCAATTTATTAGAGCGTAAAGCAGAAAAACAGAGTAGAACAGAACTCATGCTTCCTGTAATATAAAAGGGATAGTTTTGACTTATCTTTAAAATAAAATGAAACGAAAAACTCGAAAAGAAGAATCATCTTAAAATCCACATAACAGAAACACAGAAATTGAGAGAGAAGAAGGAATTCAAAACCAATCAAATGGGCAAGAAACAGACCAATTAACAAAAGAAAAAAAAAAGACATCTTATTGAATAGCAACCGGTAGGAGAAATTTCGATGAAACCCATCAAAGATCATGAATTGATTAGTTCATCAAGAGTAAAAACACTTCCCATAGCGTTGAAGAGTTCAAAATGTAAACAGAAAACAGAGGAGAGGGAGAAGAAAACAGAAAAACTCAGGATTGTTAATAAGAAACTGAAGGAAAATTCAAAGAAAAACTCAGGATTCTTGCCAAGAAACTGAGGGAAAATTCACCTTGGCTGCCATTAATTAGGCTGAGAGTTCTAACCAGGGCTTGAGCAAAGTTGACGAGACAAAAGTTTGTTTCTCTGAGAAATGATTATGCGATCAGATCAGTAGAGAGCAGATGAATATGTGTGTGAGTCTGATCAAAAGGACGGTGAAATTGAAGGTTACTTGATGAACAAGGAGAGCCAGACCAATGGGCATTTAAAAATGACTCAGAAAGAAGTCATCTATCGAGAGAGAAAGAGAGAGGGAGTCTGTATCGGCGATGGATCCAGCGCTTTCGTTTACTCGTCAAACCCCAAGTATACGACAAAGTCTTCAATTGAGGGTTGGAGAATCAGTTGGTGACATCAAATATGGTGGTTTCTTTCTATAATTCTAAGTATTTATAATATGGGTAAATTACACTGACCTTCTATGAGACTTTTGATAAAAATAAAAATTATTTATATAATTTTTGAAATATCACTAATCACTCTTGTCAGTAATTTTGCCATAATTTATTAATTATAATTATAAATTTATATTTTTACTCTCCAAACTTTTCTTGTCTCTCTTATTTCTCTCAATTAGGAAGAGAAAAAAAAACTAAATGAAAGAGGAAGATCAGGCGCTGCACAGGCCAACCTGGCGCCACCCTCCCCCCACTCCGACGACGCAGCACCACCCACCGGCGCCAACGCATTACCGCCGACAACACCAGCGCCGGTGCCACCACCCACCATCGCCGCCTTGCCTCTCTCGCCGTCGTTCTGCCACCGAATTCTCTTGTTTTTATCTCTCTCAGTCTCTGTGTGTATGTATATATGTACATATATATATACATGTATTTCTCGGTCTCGGTCTCTCTTTGTAATTTTCGTCGCCGAAGGAAGGTCGCCGGTGATGGGTGGTCGGAGAGATTGGCGGTGGCCAGATTTTCGTCGCCGAATGGACTCCCTCAATTAACCGCCACCGTCGCCGCACCCTCGCTGCACCTCCATCCCAAATCCTCACCACCACTCATTCGCCATCAGCGCGCATACCAACACCGTCGTCACCGCCCCCTCCAAATCCTAACCTTCATCCTTAACCCTCGCTGCCGCTTTCTTCCCAAATCCTAGCCACCACCGCATACAAGCACCAGCGCCACCCCTTGCCAAACCCTCACTGACGCCACCTCTTCCCACATCGCCGGCGCCAGTTGGGGCTTAACAAAAAGAAGAAGAAACGATAGAGAAATTAGAAAAATTTAAAATAAGGGTATAATCGGTATTTAAAAAAAATTAAAAGCTGATTTTATTATTTTTCGTTATCATTTTTTATAGGGGTTAACGGAATGGTGGTTTTGAAACCAAATATTAAAGCAAAAAAGGTGTTAGTGATATTTTAGAAACCATATGAGGTGTTTTTGTTTTTGTTAGAAACTTCAAGCGAGGTCAGTGTAATTTACCTTTATAATATTTATCCGAATTTTATCTTGAATTTAAAATAAATAATTCAAATTAAATTGATGTAAATCACAACTTAAATGAATTTTAACCATTAGTTTTAAATTTTAAATAAGTTTTTAAATAAATATTCTGAATATATATAGCGTTGCTCGGTTTCTTTCCTGTAGTTCTCGAAGGTCTTCGTCTTCGATGAATCAATGCAGTGAGCATTCTTGCGTCGTTGTTATTAAGGCCTCTGTCACTGGTGCTTGGGTCAATAAAACATTAAATAAAATGATTTAGGATAAATTACACTTTACACCTCACCTCTTAAGTGTTATTACTCAATAATCACTCTGTTTCAAGAAGGGATTTTTTGTCACGAAAATTAAATATTTTTTTTATGTTAATATATTGAAAATCGTTAAATTATGTAAAAACTTTGTGGCACAACAATCTCAAGATCTATCTAATGTTTTTTTAATGTACTTAATAGAATGGACATATAATTTTTGAAACAAATAATTTCTTGTAAAAATATTAAAAAAATAATTATGCAAAGTATGTTAATATTTGTGAAAATAATAAGTTTTACCTTCAAAAATAAATTGATATTGAAATATTTTTATTCTTATTAAAGCCTTAGCTTGTGTTTGGGCTAGCTTATTTTTTGTAATTTTTTAGGTTAAAAGTAAAAAAAAGTCAATTGATTTAATTTATTAAGTTTTTTTTTCACTTTTTTTTACATAATTTGACATTTAATTTTTTACAAAAAAAAACTAAAAAATTTAAAAATTACTAAAAAAACTAATCCAAACACAGAGTTAATAATAATTCATTGAGCTAATCTCCCATTTTTTCCTCTTTTTCCTTTCAATTTGATTCCTTAAACATGAAACTTTTGAAGACCCCAAAATACAACATCCAATTATCTAAGAACCTCACGTCCAATTGTGTAATAACAGTTATAGGGGTTTTCTCCCGTCTTCCACCTTCTTAAATTTTATAATTTTTTAATAATGACGTCGACAATGGCGGTAACCTTCTATGATCTCTCTCTCTCCCTTTCTCCTCTTTTCTCTTTCTTTCTATTTTTTTTCAATATGCGTTCTTGTCTTTTTCCATATTTTACGTTATTTTGTGTATAATTTATGTTTTATTTTTTTTTTGTTTATTTTTTGCTATTTTATCGTTCCTTATTTACCATTTCATTCTTTTATGGTAGCACATTTAGATCTTGAAAAATTTTCGTTTGTAAACTGATTTTCAATAATTAATTTTCTTAAATAAACTAAACGATACAAATAAATTTAAACTAATCAACCACATAAGCAGAAAAATAAAACAATCACAATCACACATGGGACAGCGATATTTACGTGAAAATCCCTAAATCGGGTAAAAACTACGAGATTATACTGGGTCTAGAAAATCAAACACAATTAAATGGTTGGTTACAAAGAAATCTTACAAATCCCAACGTTGCACCTACAACCAATGGTAGTAAGCCTATGTTTACCGAATCCACGTGCACCAACTTCTGTGCTTGACCGCCGCTGGAATTCTCCATCGGACTTCAACACTTGAGACTGCTCTCAAGCGACTCCAAGAACACGAACAGAACGTTGAAACTTTGATTGACTTGATGATAGACTTGAATGAGCGAAAACTAATGAATTATCAAGCTTTTGTAGACTAGCTTGCGAGTACAAACAATAAATCTCTAAAATTTGTGGCGGCTAGGTTTTCATAAAAATATAATAAGGAAGCTCCTAAAACACAAAGTCCTAGCTTCCTATTTATAGTAGAATACCAAAACCCTAGCTGACTTTTGCAATTAAAGGCCTTGTCACCGAGGACCGTTCGAGCGGTCTATTCACCGCTCGAACGATGAAGTTTTTCCTTCAGTAATTTTGCAACAGACATGAAAAATCGAGAGGTTCAATAGATTGCTCGAGCAGTCTGTCGGGCAGTCTGCCCTTTGAGTAATTTTGATTTTTTCTCGTCGATTTGCTTGGTCCTGCAATATTAAAACCATAACTCCAAAAGAACAAGTGTTAAAATATCAACGAATAAAATAAATAAATTGAATAATTATTTGTCACAGATTTGCCAAACAAAAGAACAAATTAGACCGAGGCTAAAATTCGTAACAATCTCCTCATTTGGTAATTCTGTGACAAAATCCAAAAGACTAACTAATCCAATACAGCAAGCAAACAAAACGATATGAATTTAAAAAAATACTCTACGACACAAGCAACTAACAAAACACTAAAAAAAATCCCCTTCAATCACCTAACAAAAAAAATACACTCTCCCTCAAACAAATATCCATGGTCCATGCGTGGATCACTCTTACGAACCCAAACTTTTCTGATCCATGCGTGGATCACATGTTCTCGGGTGGAAATCTAATTATTTATAGGTTGTTGTGGCATGTCAAATCTGAATCTATATGGTTCAAGCAACCTAGTGTAGTGAGATCTGATGTGTCCCTTTCTACCACAATGATGACAAATAGGTACAAACAAAGTATTCTTATTCAATTTCATGCAATTAGGACATGTATGACCAATAACACCACAATGATGACAAGTAGGAATAAATTTAGCCTTTCCTACCTCACCATGTACAATGGTGGATTTGCCCATCTGATGTCCCCACTTTTCATTGATTTCTACCGAGGTACAAGCATGTGTTCCTTTTGAGCTCATTGCTTTGGCTGGTTCTGCTTTCACAACCCTTGGCGCGACCTTAGCTTGAGTTGGTTGGCCGACTTTTTCTTTCACTTTTTCCGACTTGCTTGAAGAAGCACCAACAAATCCCAGTCCACTCCTGTTTGTTACAGCCTTTTGTGACCTAAGCATGTTATCCAAAGCCATAATTCCTGCATTCAATTTCTTGGAAATAGATTAAGCATTTAACAAAATTTTTTTCCAATTTAATCAATTTTAATTCAAGATTAACTTTTAACTCAACACTAGCATACAATTCTTTTTCAAGAAATTTAATCCTAGTTTGTCTAGTTTGACACAATTCAGACACGTCATTCCTTACTGTTTCACATTTTGCAAGTTTTTCACACAAAATCTCCCGGTCTGATTTTAATTTCATAACCAAAGCTTGAACTTCAGTTAGCTCTTACTTGACACTTTCATTCTTTTTTTATACAATTTAAATTTTTTAACCAGCTCTGCATTATTTTTGGTCAACTTAAAATACTCTTTATACAGCTTATCATAAACTTGCTGAAGAGTTTTCTCATCCTCACTTTCTTCATCATAGTCAATCTCCTGAATTTCAGAATTCTCAAAATTTTCAGACTCAACAGGATCTTCCTGAATAGAAGCGACAAAAGTTACAATTTTCCTATCATCATAATTAGGGTCCTTCTCATCACTCGTGTCGGGTTCACTTTCATCATTTCAAGTGACTGTGAATCCTTTTTGTTTCTTTTTAAGAAGGTTCGGGCATTCTTTAGCCATATATCCATATCCATTGCATTCATAACATTGAATTTCTAAAATTTGGCATTTCGACCCATTTTTAATAAAATTGGACATATTTTTAACTTTATCTTTACCGTACCTCTTTTGTGATTTTTCTTTCTGATTAGGCTTTTTAGTTTTTAAAAACCTTTTGAACTTTTTCACAAATACAGCCATCATTTCAGGGTCTAAATCATCATCAGAGTCACTTGCAGAACCTTGAGCTGAAGTAAAAGCCAAATTTTTTAAAATTTTTTTGTTATGAAAATTTAGCTCATAAGTTTGTAGGTTTCCAACTAAATATTCAACATAAATAGAATCAATGTCTTTACTTTCTTCTATTGCTGTGACTTTTGATTGGAAACGTTCGGATAAAGATCTAAGAATTTTTCGAACAATTTTAGAAGACGAATTTTTTATTCCAAGATTAAATGATGCATTTACAATATCACTTAATTTAGCGTAAAAATCGTCAAAATTTTCATCGTCTTTCATACGTAGAGTTTCAAAATTTGTTGTAAGACGTTGAAATTTTGAGATTTTTACAGTGTCAGTCCCTTCGTGAGTGATTTGAAATATATCCCACGCTTCTTTGGCCAAGTCACACGTACTGATTCTATGAAACTCATTTTTTGTGACTCCACTAAAGATAGCATTTATAGTTTTGCTATTCTAGCCTGCATTCTCAAAATTAACTCTGTCCCATTTAGCTAGGGCTTAAGGATGATTTCTCCATCAACAGTACATGTGGGAGACTTATAACCCTCAACAACAGAAAGCCAAACTCTTTCGTCAATAGATTAAAAAAAACTCTCATCCTAACCTTCCAAAATGGGTAATTATGGTCGTCAAAAAGAGGTGGTCTACCGGTTAAAGCGCCTTCTCTAAAAAAATCCATTTATTGCAAATCAGTCACTGGATCACATCAAAAAAAATTTTTAAAAAAATATTTGTGTGACCTGCTCTGATACCAATTGAAAATTTTTGGTTTGTAGATTGATTTTCAATAATCGATTTTCTTAAATAAGCTAAACGATACAAATAAGCTTAAACTAATCAACCACACAAGCAGAAAAATAAAACAATCACAATCACACATGGGACAACGATATTTACGTGGAAAATCCCAAATCGGACAAAAACTACGAGACCACATTGGGTTTAAAAAACCAAACACTATTAAATCGTTGGTTACAAAGAAATCTTACAAACACCGACGTTACACCCACAACTAATGGTAGGAAGCCCATCTTTACCGAATTCACGTGCACCAACTCCTGTGCTTGACTGCCGCTAGAACCCACCACCGGACTTCAACACTTAAGACTCCTCTCAAGCGACTCCAAGAACACGAACAGATTGTTGAAGTTTTGATTGACTTGATGATAGGCTTGAATGAGCGGAAGCTAATGAATCATCAAACTTTTGTAGGCTAGCTTGCGAGTACAAAGAATAAATTTCTAAAGTTTATGGCGGCTGAATTTTCATAAAAATATAATAAGGAGGCTCACAAAATACAAAGCCCTAGCTTCCTATTTATAGTAGAATACCAAAACCCTACTTGACTTTGCAATTAAAGGCCTTGTCGCCGAGAATCGCTCGAGCGGTTTATTCACCGCTCGAGCGGTGAAGTTTTCCCTTTAGTAATTTTGCTGCAGACATGAGAAACCGAGAGGTTCAATAGGCCGCTCGAGCGGTTTGTCAGGCGGTCTGCCCTGTGAGTAATTTTGATTTTTTCTAGTCAATTTGCGTGACCCTACAATATCAAAATCATAACTCCAAAAAAACAAGTGTTCAAAAATCAACGAATAAAGTAAATAAATTGAATAATTATTTGTCACAGATTTGCCAAATAAAAGAACGAATTAAACCGAAGCCAAAATCCGTAACAGATCGGACCACTTACGAGATCAATAAAAATAGATCAATGCTATTAATGCCAAAATTAAGACTATGCTACTACCTCATGCCTTCATTATGTCTTATTGTGAGAGCTTAAGCAGAACTTCTAGTAGGAAGGTGATGCGAGATTATAGTGGTCGGTTTTTATATTTTATTTTTCATGTTTTTTAGTGTGTTCTTTAATAATAACTCATTGCCTTGATGTTTTTGATCGTTTAAGTGTGGAGGTTTTGTATTTTTCTTCTTTTTTTTGAGAGCTTTCAGCGAAATGTCTAAAAAAATAAGTTTAACGCGCAAGATCCATCAAAAATATTTTTAATGCGCGAGATCTAATTGTACGATTTCTCCCAAAAATACTCTCCAAACAGATAAATTTATCTGTTTTGTATAACAAACAGATAAATTTATCTGTGTGTAAAGTATACAGATAAATTTATCTGTGTGCCTAACAAATATTTTAGAAGGTACAGATAAATTTATCTGTGTTTCTTACATACGTGTTCCTTACACATGTGTGTAAATTACAGAGATAAATTTATCTGTGCGCCTTACACATATTTTGAAAAGGGACAGATAAATTTATCTATGTTCTTCATACGTGTTTTGAAAAGGCATAGATAAATGTATCTGTTATAGGGTATTTTTATTCCAAAAGAATCTTGCGCGTTAAAACTTTAATGCGAATGGACCTTGCGCATTAAATTTTTTTATGCTGTACAAAAAACGGTAAACGGCTTATAAATTAGACTGTTCACTAATTTTTTATTTTTTATTTTGGAAGGTTTCTCTTCCTTTCATGGAGGTTTTTCTTTTATATTTTTGAAAAATTATTTTATATTCGATATATTTTTTTATTCAGTGTTATGTTAAATTTGTAATGCATTTAAATCACTTAACCTTTTTTTATAAAAAAAAAAAATCTTTGAGAATCTCTAACCAAAAAGGAAAAGAATCCATGCGGCACTACGAATTTTTTAGACGCGGATGACATTTTTCATTATCGTTACATATTCGAACCACTTAATTACCAATTTGACCACATTAACAACACTTTGGGAATACATTTTGGCACAAAAGAAAGGATTTTTTTGGAGTACAATTTGGAAAAAAATAAATTCTTAAAAATATGTTATGCCGAGTGGCACTTAAAACTTTCGGTTTTATTTTTAAAAATAACTCTTAATTTTAATTTAGCATATTTAATTGGCTAATATTACATTATTTATCTTAAAAATTTACCAACTGAAGAACTAAATTAAATAATAGCTTTAAATAAACCTACTAAAAAACCTCGCAAATTAAAGATTCATCTAAATAGATGGCAACTGCACACTACAAAAGTATCAAATACGAATAAAAACGTATTTTAAAATCATATTCTTAAATTAGAAAATTCAATGGTGTACACTCCATTTTTTTTATGGGTGTGCACCAAATTTTATTTTTATATGTTAATTTTACTTATTTAAATTTATAGCTAATTATTTTAAATATTTTTATTATTTTTATTTTTATTTTTCAATTATATAAATTTTAAAAAGAACATATTGAAATTAATCCCCTTTTAAGTGAGTCAGTCAAATGAAAGTGTGACTATAATGTTTTTAATAAATTTACTTGCACTATAAACTATACTAAAATTGCGACTAAAAAAATACTATATGCTTTAAAAAAATTTGTACAGTGTATAAAAATATATTATATAATATTTTTTAATAAGAGTTTTGGTCAACTTTTAAGTTACTAACAATTTATGTAAATTTTTAATGATGTGATTAAAAAAATTTTGGGCATGCGTCATGATATAGATTTTGGGCAACGAATAATCCGGACCAACCTGGAGAAATTATTGTATAGGTGATGTAAGGTGATGTCGACGTATAATAATTGTTAATCTTAATAAATATATTTTTAAAATTTATAAATATATGTTGCTCATGTATTGGTTTCATTTGGATAAATAATTTATTAACTTATTTGATTTATAAGTACTTAAATAAGTAATTTTATTTGATTTATCAAATAAATATGATTTAAGTTAATAAGCAAATAAATTAATAAGTCAGTAAGTAAATAAATTAATAAGCTAAATAAATAAAAATAAGCCCAAAAAGCCAAAATAAACTAAAAATAATTTAAATAAGTCAAAATAAGTAAATAAGTAAGTATCATCCCAAAACAAAGCAAATAAGTAAATAAGTTAATTTAACCCAATAAAGTTACTTATTCATATTTTTGTTTATTTGCCAATAAGTAAATAAACAAGTTACCAAAGTGTGGCCATTGATTAGACACACTATATTAGCGTGTTGAAGTGACTTTCGCTACCTACTTTCATTTGGCAATCTGTTTTTTAAGTTAATTTGTTTTTATTTAAAGTCGTATTAAACCAACTAAGTAAAAAATTTGTTTAGTGAATTGTAACAATAATTTTAAGTCAAAAAATAATATGTTAAAAAACTTAACTTGACGTGGCTTTAAGCTAAAAATGTTTTATTTCAAAATTTATTTTTATAAAAAAATTATATAATTTTATATTCAATATGAATTTTATTTGAAAGATTTTGATAAGTAAATTTTAAAATTTTAATTTTATAAAAAATAGATATATATAATAAAAATTATAATATTTTTAAAATATATATATAATTACATAAAAAAATTAAATAACTAAAAAACTAAAAACTATTAAATTCTAAAACCGTACTTTTTGACTTTTTTGAGTTTTTTTTGGCTAAAGCTTAAAGTTTATACTTCTGCCTTCGAAATGGGGACTAGTGCGGTGTAATTGCGCAATAGCCCACCAAACCCAATGACTGTTTGACACGTATTTCTCAGGCTACTCGTTTGTTTTCAATAATGATAGGATATATATATTATTTAGCGTAAATTACGTTGACGTCTCTTTATGTTTGTCAAAATATTAGTTATATTTTTTATAATTTTTGAAATATTATTAAATTTTATTTAAATTTAATTTTTGCATCTAATTAGTTTATTCGTTAAATTTTTGTTAATTATTTAACAGAAACCACCATCTACTCCAAACTCACTTGAAAACCAAAATCATCTCTCAAAACTAGCCTCAAAAACCAAAATTACCACCTCTCAAACCATATCTCTGTAATATATATATAAGAGTAGAGAAAGAGAAAGAGGGGAGAGAGAGAGACGACAAAGATTGTCGTACGCCATCGCCGCCCCACACCGCACCCTACTACTGTCCACCACCGCCACACGCAGAGAAAAAGGGACGAAGAGAGAGAGCAGAGAGATGAGAGAGAGCAAGAGAGCAGAGAAAGTGAGAGAGAGGGCAGAGAGTAGAGAAAAAGAGACGGAGAGAGGAGAGAGTGCTGACGGCGGTGGCGTGCGACGTCTCTCTCTCTCCCCTCTTTGCCATCTCTCTCTTTATATATATATTATGGGGTGATGGTTTTGGTCTGGGGAGATTTTCGTTTTAGGTGGATTTTAAGGGGTGGAGATTATTTTGGAATGGTAATTTTGATTTTAGAGGGTGGCTTTGAGATAATTGAGCGGTTTTCGTTCAGTAATTAACAGAAATTTAATTGTTGGATTAATTTGATATAAAAATTAAACTTGATAGGAGATTAATGACATTTTAAAAACTAATGGGGAAGTAGTTGAGATTTTAATAAATTTCAGGGGAGGTCAGTATAATTTAACTTATTATTTATTACATAAAAATTTTACCCTAGAATTTGCTCTTTTTAAAATTTTAAATTAAAACTACTAAGATCAATTCTTGTGGGATTAATACATACAAATTTTGTCTCAATTTTAGTAAAATTACACGTAAATGACCCCAAAATTCTAAAATATCAATATATATATATATATAAATATATAGCGGACTTTTGAGTCATTTACGCGTAATTTTACTAATGAAAAGTATGATATTATTTTTGGGTAATAAAGTGGTCATGTGTCCTGGGAAAAGACACTAAGGCACATATTTGAGGCATTATAGGATACCGAATGGCGGCCCCTAGCTTCATGCCAAGGCAAATATTAATTTTTTTTTTCTTTGTGGGTAGGTTACCAACTTGCCATTATATTGTTAACTTGTTGGGACCATTTTTTTTTTTTTCGGAGTGGCATGCTAATGAGTATATATTTTAATCGAGTTTATGTAAGATAAATATTTTTCAGAAGTTTTGAGTATAAAAAGGCTTGCTTGGGGTTATTAGAATTAATTGAATCATCATTAATTAGTAATATTTTTTGCTTGGCCATGCAAGCAACCATTACTAATATTTTTTGTTCGGCCACACAATCTCTATAAATGTTGCATAACTACACTAGCATCATTAATGCTATTGAGCTCGACTTAAGACATATCTCTATAAATGTTTCATAACTCGACTACACTAGCATCATTAATGCTATTGAGCTCGACTTAAGACATATCTCTATAAATGTCGTGTGTGAGTTTTGCGTCATTCATGTTGAAGTCATGGGCCGGGCCCTTCTAGGTGATCGTTCATTCATGAGGTTCATGGGCTTATTTACAGATCTAGCTTGCACCTGATTCGCCCCTTTTTACTTTTGATTATTTTTTTTAATTTTTTTAATTCTTATTATTAAGACAATTTAAAAAAGTAAAAAATACTAATAAAAAGATGTAAAAATTTTTAAAAAGACAAAAAAAAAAACATAACAAAAAAACAAAATTTATCCCAAAGGGGATCTGGGTCCTACTGCAAATCAGCCTATTAAATTTAGGGCTCCAACTTGTGGTGGGCCTCAGGGGATAAAGTTCTGTATGCTTGCGTAAGGCGTGACCTCAAGATATACATAAGAAGAGGAAAGAGAAAGAGAAAGAAAGGTTAGTGGGGATAGCTTGATTAATTGTCTTACAATTTTATTAACGTAGGAATTAGACAGCTTGACGTGAATTGATAATGAGTGAAATCAACTTTTGTCCATCCGATTCTTGATACAATTTGATAATCTGCAAAATTAAAATGGGAATCTAGTTTTAAAAAATATAAATAAAGTCAAACTAATCATAAGAGAGACAAAAATTACTTAAATTATAAGAGAAAAATATATATATTTTCTCTCTATCTCGTTTGGACAAAGAAAATATATATATATATATATATATTTTCTTAATAAGTTTTAAGACATAAACGGTTCAAATCATGCTACCATAATTACTATAAAAACAAATAAAGAACTCTATTTCTTTGGAAAATAAAGAGGAGTTCACCCCTCAAAAGCACCGTTAATTGTAATATTAAAAAAAGGGGCAAAGAAGGACTAATCCAACATTGGTAGCCCTTTTGGTCAACATGACTATATAAAACTTCACAACTCTTTTTGTTTTTTTTTTCTGAATTTGACTTTAATTCAAGGTGGTTGAGCATCAACTAGAATTTGATCCAGTCCTCTATAATTAACACATCCGTGTAACCACTTTGCAAAGTCAATTAGGAAACAGTGATAATCCAAACAAATTCCACACAAATATTAGATACGTACCTACTATTGATACGTGCCTTATACGTAGAAACACGTATCAAATATAGTTAAAAAATATTTAAAAATTATTTTTTTATTTTAAAATTTTTTTAGATATGCTTGGGAAACGTTGGGATACATCCAGAATATGTCCGCAATACAGGGGTTAAGATAGAAATATAAATAAATATACACCCCATTCTTATAATACTGAAGTACCATTTTCGTCAAAATAAAAGTGCGATTTGCAAAGGAAAGAAACAGACAGAAACATGGAGCAGCGAGCAAGCAAACCAAGTTAGATTAAGCCCTAGAAGCAGATCAAGTTTGATTTAGCCCCAGAAGCACTCTGACATCGAACCAGTATTTGATTCAAATCTTGAAACTTTGAAGGGTAGTGTTTCAACCAGTACAATTATCTAGTTGGGTATATCAATCGGATTTATGGGCTTGATGTCTTAAATTAGGCATGGCAAAAACTTTGCTTGATATGTTCACTATTGAGAAAAATGTAAAATTTTGAAATGATATTATCTTTTGACATAAATTTTTTTGTAAAAAATTTGAAACATGAATTAAAAAGTTATGATATAAATATTTTTATCAATTGTGGTGGTACTCTTATTTTGAAATAATGATTTTGTGATTAATTTATTTTCGTTTCCTAATTTGAAACTATAGTTTAATATGTGTGCTTTATTATTTATTGGGTCAGGAACTCATTCAACTCATTAACATTTTTTCAGGAGAATACGTTGGAGAGTCGATGACTATCATGTTGTTGAGGATGCATTCTCTTACGATCTCCATTAGGATGTTAAGTTTGATTAATATTTTTGTTCAAATAACTAACAGATTGTCAGTATGTCACATTAAAATTTAAGAATATTATTAACTTTTGAAATATTATATTTTGTATTTTAAAGCTTATAATTAAAAAACAAAGTATTTTGTTACTAACTTTTTTGGATTATAGTCGTATTATTGTTGTTATTATTTGTTGTGGGCTTACATATTTGACAGATAATAATTCGTACTTGACGGTTGATCATAACCTTAAACTTAAGATGTGACACATTTTTTGAACCTAAGAAATCCTACGGCATTAGTGTCGAAAATTATTGATAATAATAATAATAATAATAATAATAATAATAAGATGTGACACTCTAATAATAAGATGTGACACATTCTTATAATAATAAAATTACTAATAATAAGATGTGACATATTCACTGAACTTAAGAAATCCTACGGCATTAGTGCCGAAAATTATTGATAATAATAATAATAATAATAATAATAATAAGATGTGACACTCTAATAATAAGATGTGACACATTCTTATAATAATAAAATTACTAATAATAAGATGTGACATATTTACTGAATCTAAGAAATCCTACGACATTAGTGTCGAAAATTACTGATAATAACATGAATTGAGACTTGTTTACCTTGGGGTAATTGATCATAATGTGAGTAGCACTATTTCAACTCAACTAGGTCGGTCGACAGAAGCCTCGTGGGTACCCGACCCACTCGGGTCGAATGACTCTGGGTCACTCGAGTGACTTGAGTGGGAGGGTCCCATGGTTCGACAAATCCCTCTCCTTAGCTACTAAACCACGTGTCTCCTAACATCCTGTGCAGGATTGTACTACCATTGTTTTTATTGTCTCTGAGACATTCTTTCGATTCTCAGAGAAATCTATATTGATATAATCAACGCTATATGGGCGTGGTTTCGTTCAATCTGTGTTAAACCACATAGTCGGTGCTATGCCATTATGTTTAGGTAGTCAAAGCTGTATTACAGTCTGTGCTGTATTCACGACCCGTGTTGTGGCAATAATAAAATTTGTACTGTCTTTATGGTATGTGCCATTGAAACATGGTCAAGTAGTCAGAACTATTGTCATAATCTGTGCTATGCCTCACAGTCTGTGCTGCGGAATGTCTTCGTCTATAATCGGAGCTACATTCCATAGTCTGTACTATGGAACGTTGTTTGCCTTATCTAGGAAATAGTCATACCGGATGTTCGAGTTATTGGCAGCGACCTCAGTGGCTTGACTCAGAATGGCTCGAGCAGGTCACCCCTTTTGGCTCGAGTATTCTGAATGTTGCGTAACGCAAGTGTCTCATTCAATGAGACAGATATGGCCTACTCGAGTGACTTAGAATTAAGTGACTCAAGTCTAAGTTACTCGGCCATCCCTTGTTCGAGATACTCGGACCCATCAAACCATCCGTTCATTGGGCCACTCATGCCTCTTGCGTATCTTCCTAACCTTCGATCCACTCGGCATATCGAGTTATTTACACCCTCAAGTTGCGTGACTTTTGATAGGCTCATATTAATTTGAGCTACTTGTGTTCTTCGAGTGACTCAACTACCGAGTCACTTAATCATCGAGTTGCTCAGTTATTTACTCTGACTTCATTTGGGTGATTGGTCTCTTCGAATTATCTACGTGTCGTTGATTAATCATACCACTTATTTGTGCTGTTCATCCGAGCCACACACAAGTCATTCACCCGAATCATCAACTCGAATCATCCACTCAAGTAATTGGTTTAATATTGGTGACCATAAAGTACAAGATTGTCTTTTACGACAGTCAAGCCCTTAGTTCTTGTAAACTGGAATTTCGCATAGGTTAAGCCGAGCATCGCATTGTAACTTTCGAACCATACTTTTGCACTATTCACTGGAACCATTCACTCGGATCATCTGCTCGAATAGTCTGGGTCTAGCTTTACAGATAATTTATACTCCTTTACTTTGGGTCATCTACACTTACAATCCCCAAAAAATCAGAAGTTTTATTTGGATCTCCCTCCATGGTTAAATTCTTACAAACCTACAAAGGGTAAATAGAGAAATGAACACTAACCCCATGCGTCCTAGATGTAATGAGTTCGTGAAAGAGGTGGTTAGTATTGATAAAACTAGTAGTTTATAGATTGTAACTCGTCGCAGAAGTTGTAAGTGTTTGGTAAAAATTATGATTTGTAGCTACAATAAAATCAAAAAATGGTAATAACTTGTAAAAATTATGAATGTTTCGAATAAATTGTAACTTGTGGTTAAAACTAGTAGCAGGAAGTTAAAATCTATCAACAATAACTTTAGCAAATAGCTCCAATATTTCTCATCTCTTTAGAGATTGTTGTTCTAGTACTATCATTTGGGCCCACTTCTTAGAAGACCAAATGAGAAATGAAGCTCTTATCAATTAGAGTCTGTGGGTGAGGGATAACCTTCAGAAGACCATCTACAAAGACATGAATAATTGGAAGGTTCTATTCGCAACTTTGATTTGGAATATATGGAAAGCTCCAAACAAAAAAGTGATTGAGAAAGTAGAGTTCAACAGCAACCAGGTCGTCCTAGAGTCCATTTTGCAGGCTGAAGAGTACAAGGATGCCTTCCAGAAGGTTTTGCGTACCACTAATCTTAAACCTGCAAATGCTAATTGGATCTCTCCTCTTGCAAGTGGCTTTAAACTGAAAACAAATGGAAGTTGCAGAGTTGGCTCCGAAATAATTTACTTTTAATACTTTTAAAAAAGTATTAAAAGTTTTTACAGCCAACTGCCAGATTGCACCCTGCTCGAAGCTAAACTTTGGGCCATACATAGGAGGCTCATTATTGTGCTAGAAGATGGGTTACCTTGAAGTGCGAATAGAAACGAACTCACAAGTGGCTTTTGAGATCATCAAGAAAGGACCTTATGAGTCGGCTCCTTTCCGAAATTTGGTCCTCGACTGTTGGCATCTTATGATAAGATGCAATTGCCACAATGCGTACGTGCGTAGAGAGGCAAACCGGGTGGCAGATGTCGCGGCTAAGATGGGTGCAGACCACGAGGATATGTTGGTAGTTTTACAACAGCCACCACAACAGCTCCAAAGGCTGTTGGATGAAGATAGAGCAGGCGTGGTCTTTGGAAGGCGCTGACCTCGTTTTGTTGTTTCTTCCTTTTGGTTTGTTTTGTTTTCTGTCTATAAAGCACGAACATGCTTAAATCAGTGCCATAATAGTATCGGACACGTGAGCAACACAGACACGTTGGGGACACGTCGGAGCACATGCCGAACACACCAAGTGGCGTGTCTTATTTTTTAATTAATTTTTTCATTCGAATGCACGGTGGAACACGCAACGGACACACGTGTCCATTTTTTGACACGCCTGGACATGGGAAAGCATATCTGCTGACTTACAAAAAACGAAACGCACATAACACGTGAAAGAGGCTATGCAGCTTAACAAAAATTCGAAAAACATGCTCAAGCTTCTCATCAACAACCGAACACCTATGCTACTAAGCCTGCACCTTGCGACCTCCAACACCCTGCTCAACGACCACCGACGAGTTGGATCTGACTGGTGACAACCATTGACAACCACAGACGGCTCGAGCTCCAGCAACCTTCGCCCTTCAAGTATCCACTGTCTTATTGTCCACTTTTTCTTTTCCCATCTTTCTTCAATTGACCACCGACCTTCAATCGACCTTCATCGAGGTTGATTAAAACTGTTTCTAGGGATTTTAAAACTTCTTCCATTTTCTCTTCTTTTGATGTCAATGATCACGGGACAGATCCTTTTTTGCTTCTTTTTTTCTTTACCAGCATCAATTTTGTTTTTCCTCCCATCATTCATTTTCTGTTTTTCTTTTCTTTTACCCTTTTCTTTACCTTTTTTTGGATTAACATGGTTCTAGCTGATTAATTATTCTTCTGGAGAATTTTTTTTTTTGTTGCTTTTGCACTTCAATTTCTGCTCATAAGTGTGAATGGCTGAATCTTGACTGCAATGCAATAATAGTGAATAGTTGTTTATGGTTTCATATTTATTGTTTGTTATTGATAGGAAATCATGTCATCTTCTACTAGTACTAGTAGTTCTTCCAATATGTGTGATGTTGATGATAGTAAACCACTTAAGAAATGTGTAAAAAAATAGAGAAAATTAGAAAAAAAAAAGAAAAAATTATTCTTTTTCCAATGCAATTATTGTCATAATTCATATAGAGGATCATATATAAAGGTGAAAGCTCATAAAATAAAATATATGAGAATAGCTATGTTCCAAAGTAACAAGTAAAGAGCTTGCTGAATTTCAAAAAGTATTGGAAGAAATCGAAATGAGATAACAAGGATTTTAACTGAAAAAAGTTCCATTGCCTCCTGGTACATCTTTTGTTGGTATTAATTTTTCTCAAACACAAGAGGCATTAACGAAGACGAGAAAATCAAGCACTTGCAGCAGTGGAAGTGAGAATAATTAGTGATAAGTGATCTTGTTATAAGGATAATGTTGGGAGGGCAAAGTTTTTGAAAAACAAGCTAGTAGATGATGTATGGTGGGATGATATCGATTATATGCTTTCTTTTATCTTCTCCATTTATGGCATAATTAGGACTTGTGACACATGAACCTTTTCTCCACTTGATTTATAACATGTGAGATATGATGATAAAAAAGTGAAGATGATCATATATAGGTAGGAGACAAAGCGATTGGAAGAAGAACTCTCTTTTAGGATGTTGTCCATCAAATATTAGTGTACCAGTAGAACAAGAACAATATGGATTGCACGAAAACAAACATGGAGTATGTCAATTTCTCAACCATGGAGGGACTATTGGCTAATATTGATTCTATTTAAGATAGATGGAATATGGGTCGTCATAGTTAGTAGGCGATTCATGGTGCATATGTACCAACACTTTAGTTTTTCTCATAGTAATTTTCGTCTTTTATTTAGAAGAAGCGCACAATACTTTAAAAGAGAGACCAAAATGTGGGACATTGTAGGAGATAAATTTGACTCATTTGAAGAATGTTGGGATACTTGAGGTTGTAAATCTCTCGCTTGATAAACCTAAATTGGAGGTTGTGCTACTTACTGATGATGGAGGTACTAGCCAAGGCAATGGTGAAGGTAGTGACGATAACTTAATTAAAGTTGGATCATGTTAAAATTTCAAGTGGTTTAATTTCTTGTGCATGTAATGAATGGTGGTTATTATTGATGTTTTTTTTATTAGAATGATTAGATAATTTGGATAATTACTTTTTTTTAATAAATGTGATTTTCATATTTCACCCAAATAATGCTATATTTCATTTAAATGATGTTGTATTAGAATGATGAAGGAGGCTATTTGTAACTGTGGATGGTTCTTTTTTTTTTATGGGTTTTTTGTGGTTCCATTTATAAAACATGGAGTAAATATATAAATTAAATAATAAAAAACAACATCTTTTTGTTGTATCCACGCTATGTCCGTGTCCTAATTTTTTTGAAATTGTCGTGTCTGTGTTCGTGCCATGCTTCAGAGTTTTTTGTTGTACCAAAAAAACAAAAAAAGAAAACTGTGCCTTTTCCTCCACAACAAACCTATCATCCCTGCAGCCTTATATCTGTCTACTAAAATGGCTTTTTCCACTGAAATGATGTTTAACTTCCGCATACGGCTATGAACCTATGCCCCAATTTGGCTACCAAAACCATCTATTACGTGAACCCGAAAGTCAGCTGCAGAAACCAGTCCACATCTTTTACCATTAAAAAGAAATTGCTAGGATGAAAGAGCATATGTAAACACGAAAACAAAATCCTAACATACTGACAAACACCAAGGACTCAACAAGTGACAACAATAAAACGGCTATAAATAGAAGGATGAGCTCCCTTCCAGACCCACGAAGACTAGTTTTGTGGGCTTTGGGTGGGCCCACAACAATGTTCTGGTCAAGATGAACTCCACACAATACTCTCCCCCCAAAAGACCCATCAAGAGTTGATTGTGTGGGATTGTGATGGGACTACAACAATTATTCGAATCATTCATTCATAGCCCGTAGAGAAAACTATCTATGCAAAAAATTCAACTTGATTAAATATCAATAGTTACACAAACAAATTGCATTTTGTTTCAAACCATCCATTTTGTAAAAAAACAATATGATTTCTTTATGTACCTGTCAACTATGTTACATAAATTTAGACACGTGTCACGTACGTGTCTAAGTGTGAAATTCATTTAATTTTTTTGTCAAAGACATTAGGACATTGTAATATATTTGCATTTTTTAAATATTTTCCTTTTTCTTTTGAGGAGAAATAGTGTTTACAAAATTTAATTAAGCATTCTACGTATAATATTAGAGTTTATGGATAGTTTATAGTAAATTTGAATTACTAAATATGATTTCTAAGTGAATATCTGATATGGGTGCTTTATATATTTAGAAGAGTCCATAACACCTAGTAACATAACCTATCGACGTAACGATCAAGCCAAATTTGTACATAAATGATCTTCTCTGTAGGGCAGATGAGATGAATGATTCGATGCATTATTATGGACTCAGCACAAGACCACAAAACTGAGTCTTGATGGGTCTTCAAGGGAGCTCGTCGCCTTAAAGGAGGATCAGCCATTGGCTTAAAATGGACTGTTTAAGTTTAAAATGGCCAAACTTATACAGGTGATCGACCATTTTTTGCAATCCAAGGGACACAACATTGCAGTCCATAAGCCAAATAGCACTCCTGTTAGCAAGCCCTCTTTTGGGATTGCATCCAAGATTGAAGTCCATGTGAGGAGAAAGAAGAACACATGGGTTCCATGCTGGACTGAGTACCATTTAGTGAGAAGGAAAGCACTATTCTGAAGGATAAGGAAAGAATGAGAAAGGATGTCATGAATAATACCTTGAAGGTGTACATTCAGTGGCAACAACAAGAGATCCATACTCCAGCAATTTGCTAGAATTTGTTGTCAGAGTTTGCTTTTCGACATCAATACCTGTTTCTGAATCCTCGCACGATATCTAGACAAAATGAACAAGCCGAATTATGAGTAGCATTTCACAATATAATGAGACATTAGATGGGTGGGAAAGGAGGAAAGGCTGAAACTACAACTTTAGGGGTAGACAAGGGCCAAGAATAATGCTCACAACCGCAAAACAGGTTCCTCTTCCAAATTATCACGTATTCAAATTCTAATGACTGCAGCTTTAGGGGAAGATAAGGGCCAAGAATCATCCTCACACCTCAGAACAGGTCCTCCCAAATATCATGCGTATTCCACTCAAATGATGCAGGATGTTGCTGTATAGATTAGACACAAGGTTTTTGTTTTCAGGCATATATACTGCATATACCTAAAACAGTTGCAAGCTTAGCATGATGAATGACAACATAATCGTTTTCAATCTTGCTTCCAACTAAGAGTATCATAATTAATATTTAATAGAACTTCACAACTACTTTTCAACAAGCACGATCAGCTTTCCATATGTACAGTATTTCCATATCAACAAGCATGATCATCATTTTTTTTGGGCAGGTAAATGATTAATATACCAAAAGAAAGAGATATTATAATGAAGATTAGAAACACATCCTAGCTAAATAAAACAACTCTCACAAGCATGATCAGCATTGAATGTTAGGAAATCTTCACTAGTAATATATTTGATATTTCGTCTGAACAAGGCCAAATAGATTTGCGTCCAGACTGTCATCTAACATCTGGAATTCATAGAACCACCATTTACTAATGGCCAAAATTGAAAATGAAAAAAAAAAAAAGTAGATGCAGGGGCTGAAATCCAGATATAAGTATATTCTTTATAACCCAGTGTGAAGTGTGAATAAGAATGTTTACCATCCCCGAGGAAATGTCCAAACACCAGGAAAGGAATTTGTCTTTTTCCATATGAAATGAAAGTTATAATTGAGCAAAAGTATATTTCAGAAAAGACAATTTAAAGTTAAACAATGAAGAATATCACAATCCCCACCAAATCAACGTAAATTGCCAAAACCTTCATAAGATAGAATGTTCATCTGAACAAAAAACATATATATCCTAATTGAAGAAATTGAGAAGAGAAAAATAACTGTATATTCTCTGTGTTTATAAACTGTACACTATATGGCCTATTTATAGGCGAAC
>JAOTRH010019474.1:0-22252 GCA_034768845.1 Heliamphora exappendiculata | reverse complement strand
AATAAATTTATTAATTTCGAAAGCCACACGATCTGAAAGAATCAAATATCTTTCGTGTACACGATTCTAAAGATTCTGTTTTTTCAAACCATCTTTCGAAAGTCACACGATCTGAAAAAATTAAATATCTTTCTATGTACATGATTCCAAAGATTCTGATTTATCAAACCATCTTTTTGTGTTTAAATGCGTAACAAATAAAATTTAATAAATTCACATTTTTCCTTTAACTTTTCAGCTAAGGTAGTGATTAAAGATATTTATTTATTTTATTTTTCGCTCCATATTTTTTGAAAAATAATAATTTATTTCGATTAAATATTTTTTTATTTAATTAATTCAAAATTCAGAATTTATTCCCGCGTTTTTTCAGAATATCTTATTTAAAAAAATTATTTTTAAACGTGATATTTTATAAAAAATAAAATATCTAAGGTTTTACCATTTAATTAAAAAAATTTAATTTAATTTTTATTACAAAATATTTTAATTAAAACTAAATATTCGAATTAATTAAACTAACAGGACAAATAAAATCAATATATATTATTCATGCAATAAAAATATAAAAATAAATTAAATACGAGATAAATATAAATGACTTAATCTTTACCAATTTCATGGGTCCAATCTTTATCAGTAATTTTGATCCAACTAAAATAGTTTTGGAATTTGCGCCTGAGTGGGATTCCGCCGCTTCATCCAATTGGAAAAATCCCACAACAGCTTGGGAATCCTCCCCCAATTGGGAAACACACTGTGGCACGCTTGGAATTCAGATGGGACGCTGCTGCTCGGATGATTGCCGAAGCTTTTGCTTTTCAATAAAAGACCACTGTATTGATCCCAGCGTCAATTAAAAAGCTTTTGATCCCACTGCCCACTGTTTTTCCACAACTGTAGCATGCTGAAATCGGACTTCTTTGATTTTGAATTTTCAAAGCCAAACGCCAAAATCGGAAACCCACTGTGAATAGCGCTGGAGGCTCCTTGGGAATAACACTTGGCTGTTGCGCCATTCTGATTTTGGGAATTGTTTGCTTTCAATGCGCCAGGAAGCTGCTCCAGTGTGCGCCATGTGGCGCTTGGCTTGGGAATTAGCCGAATGCTTCTTCAGGGTTGTAAATCACAAAGCCGCTGCTTATTGATGAATCCATGATTTGAGGAATCCATTATCATTTTTGTGTAAATCCCATTGATCAGAAATAGTTTGGCTACTGCGGATATGGAACTTGCGTTTGGGATTTTCGCTTTGAATCACACTTTGCCTTGAAGACCAAACATGCAATGGACCGAAACCAGCTTTTTTCTTTTCCTTTTTTTTATTTAACCAAAAAAAAAATTATGCAGATAAAAAAAATTGCAAAGCAATAAAAAAAACTTTTCCGCTGTTAAAACCACCGGAACCATTGCCGGTTGCCGCCATACCTGTTCTTATTTTTTTTCTTTTTAATAAACTAGAAAAAAAATTTAAATAACATAAAAAAAAATTACATCAAAACCTATGTCCCGTGGGCTCACATTCGATCTAAAAAATAATTAATCTAACACGGTCAACCCCCGTGGTTAAAAAAAAAAATTAAATCATCATCTATGCATTCAATCAAACATGAAAAAATGATGATCATAAAATCGGAATTAGAACGCCTGCAAAATAATGTTAGCAACAGTTCTAAAACTACCCAACCCCGATAAATCGAAAACAAAAAACAAAATAGCTCTGATACCAATTGTTGGAGGCAATATTGCAAATATCTTTTTTTTTTGAAAAACGATTATCGATTAAAAATTAACTAGACGAGCAAACGCCGAAACGGTCTCCAGATAAAATTTTTGACGTCGAACGATAAAAACAAACTATGCAACCAAAGTTAATTTAGATGGATACCTCTTGTTGATCTAATTTTTAACCACGACTTGATTCCGAGTTGAAGCTTCTATCAAATCTTCTACTGTATTTCCTTATGCGATCCTCAAACGTAGTATGGGTTACGATCCTCCGAAAACTCGTACTGGCAGAACTCCGATATATTTAAGTCATGTAAGACAAAAATAATATCATAATAATATATGAGATATGATGTATCAATTCTATCAATCTCAAACTGGTTCAGCCTACCAGCGTATATATAGGGTTACAGCAGGGACCTAGGGAGTAATTATGAGTAAGACTTCCAATGGAACATAAGCACCTACCAGCGGTTTCTGTAATTAAAGAAAGACGCATAGTGGTATCTGCAATTATGGAAAACCAATAGCATTTTCTGTAATTTTCATAAAACCTTGAATTACAGTTCACACCACTCAAGAACTATAATTGCACTCTAACCCATAATCTCAAAACCTTCTAGTATTAAACTCTTGTTATTAAATGCTTACCGTTTCTCCCCACGTTAAGATTCTCGATATCCGCCAATTAAATTTAATTACTGATAATTTAATTTAATTGACATTTTGATATTCTTTAAATCCTTCCGTTTAACTTATTTGACCGCTAGATAATTAAATCCACCTGCAGAGTTTGGGATGGTCAAAATATATAAGTATCCTTAAGGGGGTATCGTCAATCCCGATTATCGGGACGTGGATTCCGTCAATAATTAATATTTTTCATATAAATAATACCACTATACAACTCACCGAAAATATAGACCCATATAAGATCGCACCCTCTAATGAATCAAAACAATGAATATTAAATATACACAAATAAATAATTATTTTAGAATTAAGAGGATGAATACTATTCATAATAATCTTGGGGTGTGAACTAATTTATATAGTCAGTAGTCAGTACTAAATTAATTACCCAAAATGTCCCATTCAATACACACAAAGTGTACTAGCACAGAGAGTCGGAACAATAGACGACGCTATTATCTGTTCCCCGTAACCAAGGCAAGCCTATTAAAACTCTGTGTTACAGTCGTATCGATGGTATGTCCATTTCCATCTAAACTGTGAATACAAAACCTATATTTTGCAAAAACCTAAAATCTTGTGAGATCCTGGATCGTTTCTTTTTTGATTTAATTGCATATTCGGTGTTTTGACACCTTTTTGGCATTTTTGCTTTAATATGCTTTTATGTGTTACGATGCCAGCTTTGATTAAACCGAGCATGCGGGGTTGCTTCTTGGGGTTATAGGGAGTTACGGTGCGAATTTTGAAAATTTTAAAAAATATATATTTTGGAGGCTTATAAATATCTAGAGTTAGATATTTTCAAAAGATATTTTCAAAACTTAACTCCTAAGTTTTCTCCATTTTCTCTCTGCCTTCTCTCTAACTTCTCGCGGGCCCATGGCTTGGTTTTTGACGGACCAATAGCCGATCCTTGTTATTGGCTTCGTGGTCTATGCATCCATCTGGACAAATTTTGATTTCGACGAAACTCATATTTGCATGTAGATTGAGGCGTCGGGTTTTTGACACAACGAGGCAGGATCTCAGATTCTACTGTATAAGGGTACTATATGTAATCTTATACTGTTTCATCGTTTAAAAATGCATGAAAAGTGATTTTATGTTCTAGATCTAATTTTTGGTTAAAACTATTTTTCAGTGTTTCGGTTCGATGAAATTTGTTGTTGGGTGTTTCTTGCGAGGTGTTGTGATAACCTTAGGCTTGGGTATACCTTCAGGTATCAAAATAGATGTTTTTGAAGCTTGGTTTGAGGTGAGAAGGCCAAAATTGTAGGAAAAACTATTTTCTGGGCAAGTTCAGTCAACTGAACCCATGAGTTCAGCCGACTGGATCTTGAGTTGGGAGGTTCAGTCGACTAAACTTGATGGGTCAGTCGACTGAAGTGCCTCGGGTTGAAAAATATTGTTTTTTCAGTGTATTTTTCAGTCGACTGGGGTGGGGTACAATCGATTGAAATCCCGGCTATTTTCCTTGGCTTTTTGGTGGTTCTTTTGGTAAAATAGTTGGGTTTCTTTTGAGAAAAAGGTTTGGTTTTTAGCGACATTGGGCTCAAGACGTGATACGGCTTAAGACGTAACACGGGTTAAGACATGCATGACCCAAAGTTAACATATCCAATACAATAGTCCGAATGGCACCATTATGTTCCCATATATCAACGTTCTCGATCACTACGACGTATAGCGGCAGTTCGACTCAAGACGTGATACGGCTCAGGACGTAACAAGGCTCAAGACAGATATGGCCCAAAGTTAACTTATCCACAACGGTTTACACAAATGGACTCCAATATGTCAAGATGCAAATGACAATGTTCATAATGTGTACCATCGATCCCAAGTGCAATAATTTATAACATGGTATCTCATGGCAAAATTCATTGTACAATGCGCAAAGTATAAGGTACAAGTATGTGAATGGGCTAAAATTTTCAAAATATGACTCAACATGATCGCATGAGTTCTAAATCATCATACATTCACTTAGAAATACTAATCAACAAAATCAAACCTATAATCAGATAGAACTCGAGTCTCACAACATGGTACTCACACATACACTTAGCAACCTTTAAGGTCAAAAATCAAATATTAAATTAACTGGACCAACAAGGTTTTGGGGTATCTAAACTTGAAATCAAGTTATAATTTTTAAACACCATTTAGATAAAAATATTTTTTACAACTCTCATGATTAACACCAAGACCAAATCCTAAGACAAATGGATGAACAATTCATCTTAAGCAAAAATGGTTCAGCACTTTTCTCACGATTTTACCAAAATTATGCTTCTGTTGATCTCGATTTTGGAGTATCATTTTAAGTCAAAATGAGCCCATTTTTTAGTATATTCTAGTTCAACAAGTTCCTTACAAGTTTCATGTTTAGAGTTAAGAGTAGTTGTTTGAAACAAGTTATACTTTTTAGTCATTTTAAAAAGTAGGTTCTGTTAGGCGCCAAATCTCAACAGAGCCGATTTTGAACAGAGAGTTTGAAACAATTTTGGGGTATCATCTCGAGACTTTAAGGTCTAATTTTTGGGAAGTAAGTACTTCAATATGTTAGCTACAATATTCATGTATACCACTTTTGGAATAGATTACTAAAAATAGGGGTTTTGACCTATATAAAAATATGCAACAGAATGTTCCTTGGGGGCAGAAACTCAACAGAGAATTTCAAAGGGGTTTGAACCTATCAAGAATCAATATTTTCTTCTCATTTTTTGTGCGTTCATAGATATACATGTTATTTACAACTTTTATATTTTGACCAAAGTTCGGATCTCATTTTAAAATAGGGTTTCCAAGTCGGTAGTATTGACTGGTCAAAAAATAATATACTTTGGTAAAATTGCAATATCTTGAGTTCTAATTATGCGAATGAGTTGAAACAAACTTTAGATGAAAAATAACAAAAAAAGGTAAGTCTAGACATAAAGAAAATGCTTAGATCAATTTTTTACATTGAGTTATAGCATTTCAAATCTCAGGGCAAAAATATCAAAGTTCTCAAAAATTAAGTCTCTTAGGGTTCAAGTTTTCTACTTATTCCATGTCAAGTTTTTGTTCTATTTCTTTGCATGCTTGTCTTTTAAACTTTAATATTAAGGCTCCAGCACCCTTAAATATCATCAAACTCAAAGATAACATCACACAACATCTCATACCATTCATAAACAAAACAGTCCCTAATTTGTTACTACGACGCCTTTTCGGGATTGATTTTGGTTCATGATTTTTAGAGTCTTTAAAGGGATGTGTTTGGGGATATTTTGAAAGATCTTAGACACAAGGTTAAGAGATTTCACTTACTTGTTTAGAGGGCTCAAGAATGGTAGGATGGTAGAATGGAAGGGACTTAACTTTAAGAAAACACCACTTGATTCTTAGCTCCCTTCTTCCTTATTTTTCTCTCTCAACTTATAGAATACTTCAGGAACAATTGAAATTCTGGTCCCTCAACTCTCTTGCACGAAAATATGAAGGGGAGGGAGTGGTGTTTGTCTTGGTTTACATAGGCAAAGGTTAGGGAACATGGAGGGGACAAAAAAATTAATTAAGTTACTTTTAAAGACTTCTTTTTCTTTTTTTTGATTAATGTGATTTGAAAAGATTTAACTTGATGCAATATTTGAGGCCTATAAATTAGATATTGGGAAGGGAAATACAGCTAGGGGGATGTTTAGGGGATAAAAACCTAGCCCCACATCAATCAAGGGGTTTTGCATTGGTTTGCGTGCCATTTTGTGTAAGAAATGCATTAAAAATTAATTTAATTTATCTTTTTGGTATTTTTTTTACCGAGACCTGTTATTTTAATATGTTTATGATAAATATAGTATTTTCATGTATTATCATAATTTTTATAGCAATTCATTAAATTGACGTAGTCTTTTAAATCAAATTAAGCTATTTTAGCAATATGATTTTTTGACTTATTTTGTTGTGTATGAACTTCAATAATAATTTGTTTGCTTTTATTAACCTATAACACTATATTATTATGTATATTACTTGTTCAACAAGTATTAGATTATCATAGGGCTTAATTTAATACTTTTGTCATCATTCAAAACTAAAAAGAAAGGAAAAAGTAATTTTTTGGCACACTTCCCAAGGTGGTCAGCCACTAAGGGATAATTTTGTCATTTTTGATGTTATTTTGTCCTTTACTACTTAATTGTACTTAAATTCTTAATTTAGGGTATCCATGTGTCAAAATTTGAATTTTTAAGAATTTTTGCTGTATTATGGGCAAAACAGTCATTTTACCCTATTTATGAGGATTTTTAATTTTTAATTCATTATATCATGATATTTACTTCATTTAGAATGTTGGAAGACTCTTCGAGTGTTAAGATTTTGTTGCCTGAGTTTTGGACCTTTTTAGGATTTTCGAGCTGAACTTTGGGATTTCGATTCGAGTTAGAGTTTTGAACATCTTCTGTGCTTTATAGTCTTGTGAACTATCCGTCACTAATACTAGGGTCCGAGCAGGATCTTTACACTGGTCGTTATTAACTAGGTTATTACAACTAGGGTCTGTACCGGGTCCTTACAACTTGGTTGGTTCCCTCATGGGTAACCTCAAGTCTATCCCATATCTCCTTGGCTATGTCAGATGTAGAGATTCTATTAAACTCATTAGGGTCAAGAGAATAATATAGCAGGTTCATAGCCTTGGTATTTTTTTTGTATCTCTCTAATGCCAGTCACAGTCCACTCATTTTCAGGCTTAGGGATGGTTACCCCTTCTACCATGTGGTAAGCCTTTTAGAACTATTTATGATGACCCTCCATAGGTCATAATCAACAGTCTGGATGTAAATCCTCATCTTGGCTTTTCAATAATTATAATTTGTTCCATTGAATAAGAGAAATCTATTGCTGGACTGGTTTTCTGGTTGAACTGGTCCAATACTAGTTGCCATAAATCCTCTTTGACTTTTAAGTTACTAAACAAGAGACTAAGCTCTGATACCAATTGTTAATCTTAGATAACCCAAAAGGAGGTGAATTGGATTTTAAAATAATAATAACAATTTTAACAATCTTTTGAAAAATCTTTTAATTTTACAAAATAAATATAGCAGAGAATTAACAACAATGAAATTAAAGAGATTAGGGAGAGAAAGTAGAACCAGACACCAACATTTATAGTGATTCAACTTCTTCCAAGGCTACGTCCACTTCTCAAGATTTACAATAAATGAGAATGAATCAGAGATTCACACGCAATCACTCCTTACAATGATTTGACAATAAATGATCAAAGAAGTGAGAATATTTGGCTAGAGGAGTAAATATAGAAGTAAATGCTCTAAGGAAGAATAAAAGCTTTCAATGCACTCAATAGAATAGTAATCTAGAAATTTGAAGCTCTGAAATTTACTCCTTATATAACACAATAAAGTAAATGACTGTTGGTGGTTGGTTGAGATAATTAATGCTTCTAAAAATATTACCGTTTGAACGAGCGCACTTTTGAAATTCGTCGCAGGTGTCAACAAAAAACTCTTTGGTGTTGACACAAACTGGTTGTGGCCTTGGTTCTCGGACAAATGTGTCGACTCAATGCATCGTTAGTGTCGACGTAATTTTTGCATTTTTGTCACCCACATTGTGGTGTCAACTCATGGTACATTTCGAGTTGACCCGTTATTATTTTAATTTTCCAGTTGGGACCTTAGTGTCGACTCATATCAGAGTCAGTGTCAACTCAAGGCTTCCTAGTCTGCTCATGGTGTCAACTCATGTCTTCATTGGTGTTGACTCAAATGAGAGACTTTAGCTACTAGAAATTTGGTGTCGACACTGATCGTCTTTGGTGATGACTCAGCCAATCAACTTTGGGTACTGAAAAAACGGTGGCGACACTTCTTTGGCTTGGTGTCGACCCAGCCTGTTAGACTTGGCTACTGGAAAAATTGGGTCAACACTAATCACTTTGGTATCGACCTAGGCAATTCGACTTTGACTACTGAAATTTTGGTGTCGACACTTGTCTTCTTTAGTGTCGACCCAAATTGTTTGTTTTTGGAGGGTGCTTTGTGTCGACTCATTTGCTCTTTGGTGTCGGCACATTTGGATCAATGTCCGGGGGATAACTTAAAGTCTTGGTGTCGACTCATTACTTTGTTAGTGTCGACACACTTTGAGCTTTTCAGATGGTGTCTATGTGTCGACTCATGTTGTTTTTGGTGTCGACCCTAGAACACGGAGTCCAAATGATCACTTAGTGTTGACTCAGGTGTGTGCTGGTGTTGACACAAGTTGATTGCCATCAAGATGCTGAAGTGTCGACTCATGCGTGCATTAGTGTCGACTCGTCATGCCTTTTTGGCGTTGACTTGGTGTCGACACAGGTTGTAACTGCTGTCGACTCAACCTGGATCCCAATCCAATATTGAAAGTGTTGACACAGTAGATCATTATTGTCAACACACTTAAGTTCTTAAAATGTCTCAAGCATAGCTGTTAAGGTGTCAATCATAAACTTCAATGCTGTCGACACACTTGAGTTCTTGAAACGTCTCAATCAAAGCAGTTAAGGTATCAACCCTAAATTTTAATAGTGTCAACACACTTGAGTTTATCAAGCGTGCTTTACCTATAGGTGTCCACCCAAAAACCAATTGGTGTTGACACAAAACGTTCTGTTCAAAAACACTAAGTGTTAACCCATTTTGCGCAATAGACAGCACAAATGGCATAAATTATCGACTCATTTAACATGTAGTGTCGACACTACCTTTCAAAAAAATAATTAAATATAATTTTTTTTAAATCAATCAATTAGAAAATATTCATTAATTAAATTATCAAAATTTATTTAAAATACCCCTGGGCTGACAATATATAAAGCATGTTTAAGAGTAGTTATACACTTTGTGTTGAATGCATGATTAGTGGACTAAGTATACGTATAGGGAACCAAATAAATTCAAGGTTTAAAAACAAATTTCATCCTTCCTTCAAAATTTGAGGGTGTCACAACAATTCATGTAAAATCATCTTATTATTCCATTCTATAATATCACATCAATTCGTTTCCCTTTAAACCCACCCATGTGTTTTGAATTATAACATCCATTGATGAACTAGAGTTAATTTCCACCACTCAAATTTCAAAGAGAATTTTAGTTCTAATGTTTAAATCATTGATTCAAACTAACATTGAGTTCTAGGCTTTTCATTACTCATTTAATATCGAAATTCTCCAATTAAAGTTCAAGTATCCATGAAATCATTCATCCAAGATCACGGGCATCAAACAAATTCTTTAGCTTTTCATGAATAGTCAGGATTTTGATATAATTCCATTATATCTCTAGAAAATCAACACAGGTAAAAGTAAATCACCGAAATTAGTCAAAATCCTACCTTAATTTGCTCATGCGCCTAGAGACTCCACCGATTTCTCTGACCTAGGGTTTTGGCACTTGTGGTTTTTTCTCCATTTGTGGATTAGAGCTTTAATCCTCCTTTGGTGGCCCACTCTTTAATCTCTAACTCTCTAATTTCTGGATAGATGGTACAATTCAAGCTTCAGACTTAGATTATTAGAGAATCAATATAAAAAGAATGCAAATGGGTGTACCAACGGGTGTGGTGAGAAAACTTGAGGTTTCTCCTTATTAATCACTCTCTGTGATCCTTCTATGCTTCTCCTTTAGCTCCCAATTCGTGGAGCAACAAAAAAAGTCAAAAAAGAAAGAAGAAGAATTCAGCGTCTCTAGGAGCGGCACTGACAAGGTGTTGGTGCGGCTTCAGGGGTTTCTTCTAGGGTAACTTTGAGCCTTGTTCAATCTCTACATATCTCTCTCGATGAGTGTAGAAATTTCTCTCAAGCCCCATGTTAAAAAATCCAAGAAGAAAACAAGAAAGAGGACGCAGGAAAGGGGAGAGCTTCAGCGAGCCTGATGAAGAGGAAAATGGAAGGGGCTCGGCCTCCCTCCCATTTTTAATTTTCTATCCCTTTTCCTTTATGAAGCTTTTATAGAGATCCAAAACCTTATTGCGAACAAATACCTATATTTTGAAGTTTCTACACTTAACTCCTTCATACCTTGTAATACATTTTTGCATTTAAATTATAGGATTTAAAATTCTCCAATGCCTCATAATTTAAGCACAACTTAATACACCGGTGTCACAGCACACCCCAACTGTACCCAATATACATAATTTATCTTCTGAAATTAATACGGTTAATTTTAATCATTTTAAATCAATTAATTAATTAACTAGAAATAAAAACGGTTAATTCCACCAGACTAAGTCCTTTTAAGGTAAGAAAACCTCTAAACTTTATAATATCACTCACCCCAAACTCACTCCAACCCATCTCAAAAAACCAAACCAAGAATAAGAACCAAACTATGAAATGAAAAGGCATAATGATAAGAAAACATGGACTGTTCAGAATTTTTATGTGATGAGATGTGTTTGCATGTTGAGATTCTAGAGCTTTATGACTTCTATGAGTTCTAGAGTTGTGATATATAAGTGTATAACACTTGCATGCAAAGAAAATGGATCAAATCTTGACATCCAAAGTGTTGGGGATTAGAATATAACTAGTCTGAGATTTGAGGTTTTTGTTCTCTCTACCCCGATTTTTGAAAAATCATACCTAAATCTAGAAATATTATTCCAACAAAGTTTCTAAAATAACTTATTACTCTAACTTTTTTCAAAGAACTACCCTGAGCACTATTCATGAGACTTGTAGTGGACATATTGAACTAACATATATCCAAATTTGAGCTTAGTAGGACCTGATTTGACACCCCAAAACTGAGATAAACCGAGACCCTCCTTTTGTAAAATTTTTGTATAGTTTTGAACCGTTTTCACTTGTGAGCATTAAATCACCTAGTTGCCTTAGGATTGAGCCTTCGTGTTCAACATAAAATTTGTAAATAATATTTTTATCTAAATTGTGACAAAAAATTAGAACCTAACTTTGTATCTAAGTACCCTAAATTACTATTGTAGTTTGCGAATAAGTGGTTAAAAGTTAACTTATAAATTGTTAAGTATATGGTAAAACATGCCTTAGTTGTGTGACTTGGTTTACATGTTTTATTTGATTTAAATTGAGTGAATAATGACTTAATGTGAATATATGATGAATATTGACTACGCCATGAAATTAGAACCATATTTTCGGAGTTGTATTGTATGCTTCCAATGATTGCACCAAATGCTTTAGGGACTTGTACCTTATGCCATGTTGAGTGCTATGCCATGCTATAAGTAGTTACACTTCGAGCTACATGTTGTACCATCTTGACATTGTCATCATTACATTCATAATACATTGGAGTCTTTCTTGTATATACCATTGTGGTTTTGGGAATATTGGAATTTTCATTTCTTCGATTCTAAGTACAGGGCGTTCTTTGTTGCTGATTTTATAAAACATTTTGGAATTTATTCCCTGTGTACACCCTGGGTACGCCCTCGATGTATGAAATTGTTTATGATAGAAATTGTTGGGCACCAAGGATTTGTCACTAGCAATCTGACTTTTGTAACTTAAACTTTGGGTTAACACCACGCAAGCATCCCATATCTTAACGTGGGATTATCAAGTTATGCGCATTTATTATTATATTCTACTGGTCTGGAGAATTTGACCCGCCCCCACGCTATTGCCATTGAGTAAAAAAACTGTGGCATGAAGCCTGGTAACTTATTTAACTTTCGTAACAAGGCCTGAGGATAGGTTTCGTGATCAACTACCCATAAAGTGTACTCTTATAATTCCCGACGTGTAATTCATGTTCTAATCTTGGTGTATGTTAGGTTGGACATTCGCATTGAATTTATCATCACTTCCTTGCATGATTAGTCATTTACCTACTTACCATGTTGTATACTCTAAATTTTCCTACTCCTTAATTAATAAATGTTTAACGTGTTGTATGAAATGTGTTGTGGTAAATTTGTGTTGTGAGATTGGTTAGAGAGTTGGAGTGCTTTTTTCTGGGTTTTGACTCAAGGCATTCATGCCATTGGTGTGGAGAAAGAAGTTTTTCAAGATGAGATCCCAAACAAATAAGGGTACGACATTCAGGGTTAGTTCTCGAAGAAGGCCGATCACGATGAAGCCCAAATGAAGATTTTTGTCATGTTTTGTTTCTTTTTGTCTGGTTTTCGAGCGATCATTGTAATTTCGTAATTTCTTTGTGAAATTGTAACGCTTAACTATAATTTTGGCTGGCGTTGAATCTTAATGACGTAATATTATAATGTATATCTATGAATGAATGGCTAGAATAGCCACATATTTATACTTATGTATGTCTCGACGTGCCCGAAAATTAGGGCGTCATAATTTGGTATCAGAGCCTAGGTTTAGTGAACCTTTAGCCCTTGGGTTATGGGAGACTACGAGTTCTGTAGCGTAGGTCTGTAGAGTGTCTATAATATTAATTTATCACTTATAATTCTAATAACTTAAAATCCCTACCTTAAGTCTTTCTTCCCAATAATCTATTCTCTTAGGATAGCATCCGATGTAGAACCTGAGGGGGAATCGTGGTCAACGTCTAAATCAGAAGATTTGAACCCAGAAAAAATACCCGTTGAGGAGCAAGACTCGATTAACGCTATCCCTTGGTGTGGATCCTTCCCAAAAATTGGTAAGTCAACGAAGGGACGGAGGAGGCACATGAGGAGGACGATGATGTAGAAGAAGGGGAAATCGCTATTTCTTACGACCCGCTAGAGGTACAACCACCAAATCTGATTAAGATGAGGTCACAAATGCCACCATCTATCGAAGTCACCAGGAGTACCACCAAGACTACCAAGTTAGGGAGTGGGTATATGCCAGAGTTTGCCCGGGAATGTTGTGCGAATGAAGAAAACCCGAGTCTTTTCCTCGTTTCATGGGTCCCTTGAGAATTTTAGAGGTGCATCGAAATCGCATTCCATCTAGAGGTATCACCAGGGTTCAAAGAACGGCTTGGAGATATGTTGGACACTAGATGGCTACAGACCCAAAGGTCGAGAGACGAGAGGGGAATTATCGACCCACGTAACCCGACGATTAAATTCAACAATCCGGAGACGTACTTGGAGATTGTAGTGGCAATAATTGACAGGGCTCGCATGGGGCCTACTAACATGTGGCATGTCGAGGTGCAGTGACGTTGTTACAATATCTATGAGGTAACTTGGGAGCGTGATTTCATCATCTGTCATTTTTACCCGCATTTGTTCTAGATAGGCTGTAACATGTTAGGCGTTGTATTTTTTCTTTCTTGAATGTTGAATGTGCGTCCTTATGAACCTTTTAAACATGTTTTAACTATGTACCCAAGTTTAAATGAAATGAAATGCTGGTATTTGTTATCAAAATCTCCACAATTTATCTTATAGTCTCAAACTTAACTCCACAAGATCCCAAAACATGAAAACAATCAAGAAATTGAAACAACTCCCAAATCATAAGACCCTCCCTTTTCTTTTACTCTAAGATGGCTGGTAGACGACCGAACCACTGACGAGTACATGAACCCCTAGATAATGAGGCACTTGGGACAACCCATGTTTTACAAGAACTACCGTTAGAACCCCGTAACTTCATTCTCATGAGTTCTTTTCTCAAGCCTTTGTGTCATCCTTCGTACTAGGTTGAAGTTCCTTTGCGTGCCCATCTTTCTAATATCACCAGCCCTCAATAATACCATCAAGTGTCGTTCGCCAATAACGCTTCTATACACAAGTCTTGTTGGTAACCCATTGGGGATTCAATCCTAAAAGATACCTTTATCTTCGAGTTTTCATTGCTAAGCCACGTCTAGATGATGACCAGTGTTGGCATTTGATTCTCCTTCGATTCAAGCCGTCATCTTTGAACTAACTCTTCTTTGTTAATCACTAGTTTCGAACATTCGACATTGATGAAATCTTTTGCCTTCGTTCATTTCTCTCAATCCTGATACTATAATATGTTACAATAATTTTGTGAATTCTTTACTTACTCTTGAAATCTCAACCTGGGGAGTAGACTTGGATGCTTGAATTGAAATGCGTTAGGTCGACGTAACTACAAGACAAATATCTAGTTTGGCTACCAATCGCCTGTCATCTCTTTGTCAAGATCTGATTATAGCAGACTGGTCCTGAGAACATTTCTTTGAATATTGTTCGTTTGTTATTGATCCCTTATTCAACATTTGTTTGATCCTCAAACGATCTCTCAAATCATATCAGTGGTGATTGCTTTAACCATGATCTCTTGCCCTCTCCCAATCCAACTTTTGAACCATCTGGGACTTTTTCCATTAAATCTTGGTAAGTGACTTGTTCTCTTTCCCTTAACTACTTTAGCCTCAGTAATATCTACTGCATTCTAATACTTTTTTTGAAATCCTTGACTAAACGCTTGACCATTCGTAGCCCTATATCGCTTCTCCTAAAACTTCTAAATATGACCTGACCATCCTTATTGAACCCCATGCATGTTTTTCTCTATCCTCGATTGACCTTCAAAACCTTGCCCAGTAGATCAGTGAGTAATGACGGTCATCAGGATATTATGCCATTAGGATTTAGTGCTTTCACGGGAAACTTGGACGATGCACGAAAATCTCCTAACACCTCTTCGAATCGTGAAGAAATTCTTTTCTTGGTATTATGGCCTAGAATGTCTGCCAACGTCTGCGTTTAAGAAGTTTTGAAGATCAAGACAACCCACAATAGGAACAGTTAAGTAAGGGTTTATTCAACTAAATATATCTTTTCAAAGGTCCTGACGAATAGAAGTAATCTACAGTTAGAAATGACATCTGCACACCAAGGGACTCGCGACACCATCATACGACAGAATTCAAACTTTTTCAGACTAGCTCTTAGCTGACCCACCCATCTAATAAACCAAGGAGCAAGAGTTTATACCACCAGTAGGAAAGTGAAAGACGAGAGACAACCTCAAGCTTAAGACACCTAAATTATTATGCAAGCAAAGAAAGTACGTTCATACGCATCGATACTCACGTTGACTTTTCACACCAAAATATTAGAATTCAAAATTTGCCATCTCTGCCATCAACGAAGAACTTTAACCACGACCATGCATGTTTGAAGCCTGATCAAGATTTATCCACCGAGCCACAATGGGTTGTAGGACTAGATAATTAGCACTTCCATATCTCTTACCACGATCATTTTACTCTAGGGTGATCGACTACCTGAGAAAATGATTCAATCATTGGAAGAGACACTTAAGCGCTACGTACCAGCCCGTCAAGGCCAAACAATAGAAGCCAAAAGGAATGGTACAACTCTTGGAAAGACTATAATGGAAATGCAAGCATATGACTATGGACTTCGTCACCAAACTACCGAGCTAGCCACGAGAACACACAACCTTTGGATTATAATAGATTGTCTCACCAAGACCGCTCGCTTTCTATCAGTTAAACCTCGCGACACATCGGTAACTTCAAGAAAAAAGTACATCCGTGAGATTTTGCACGAACATGAGTTCTCTACCTTTGATATGTTCGACCGAGACCCACGTCTCTTGCCACATTTCAAGTAGAATTTATAGGTAACCTTAGGAACGAAGCCTTACCTCAATACCTCGTCTCACCTTCAGATTGATGGGCAATCTGAACACACGATTCCAAACCATCGAGGGTATGTTAAGAGTCTGCGTAATGAAATTTAAATAGAAGTTGAGAAAGATATTTACCTTTGGTCAAAGTCCACTTACAATAACAGCTATCGAGCTATCATTTGCAACCGTATGAAGTTTTATGTGCGAACAATACTATGAGTCATCAATGTACGAAATAAAAACCAAAGAGACTAATTAGAAGGAACAGATCCTTGCTAACTAACAAATTGAGGCCCCAAGTCCAAGACAAGAAATCACATGGAGTCTAGGAAAGTAGCCATGCGTTAACAGTTTTGTGATCTCGTGCAATCTACAGTAAGAACATCAAGATCTCCTTAGATAAAACCTTTCGTGGCTGTAAACGTGTTGTGTGTTATGCCTTCATCTTATGTGTAGAACCAACCTTATCGGATAATTCAATGACTCTTGTCCTTTTCTCTTTCTTGAAGATGGTAGGACAAAGAAAGAACCATGGATGCCCTATAAAAGTAAACGAAATCGGAAAGGAAGTGGACGTCCTGAGTCTGGCCCATATGTTGCAAGACCTAGCAGCCGATGTGGGCCGATTACATGGAAAGGCACCCTAAGAAGGGTCATGGTACTTGTCGGACTTAAGGGTACAGAGTGTCCCAGCACTCAAGAAGAACTTTTCCCAAGCAACATAAGTTTGGATAAAAAGCAACGAAACAACAGTAAGCAGCAACAAGAGCTTGTTATGGGTGCAACCAGTCAGGGCATATGATGGCACATTGCTCGCAAAGAAGTGAATGAGACAATCAAGGAGGGCCACTAAGGAACAATAAGAAGTTCATGTGCTCAGAACCGTACCCACAGGATGGCAAAAATGAACAATTAGGAAAAAGAGAGAAAAACTCAGTAATTTGTTATAACTATAAAAAGTTCGGACATAAAAAGTTGAATGACCACTCCCAAGGGGAAGAAACTACAACGACTATCGGCAAAGGCAAAACTACGAAGACCAAGGGAGACGATTTCAATAAGAAACGAGTGAGTTGAAAAAGTTGATGTAGCCTGATCAACAAAAGGGTGATGGATGGAGTGTTTTCCCTTCACAAGAGAGAAAAGAGGATTTGTCACTACTAAAAGAAGGGGCTTAACCGTCGCAAAAGGTTAATTAGCCGTCGCAAAAGGTTAATTAGCCCTTGCAAAAGGGTATTTGCGTCGGCAAATGGGAGTAGTACATACTGGGGTCGCAAAAAACTATTTGCGTCGAAGATTACCGTCTCAAATAAATTTACGTTGGCAAAGATGACTTTTGATATGGCTTCAAAGACGTCGCAAAAACATTAAAAATAATAATTTTTTTACGGCGGCTACTAATACCGTCGCCAAAAATACTCTTTTGCGTCGATAAACTCCTGTCTCAAAAGAAATTCAATTTCACCTGTAACATTTTTTGTCTATCAAAATTTTAAAAAATAAGCATTTACAACTTAAAATTCTAAACATCCGTTATTACAAGATAATATCAAATATATATAAATAATCTATCCATTCTCAAGCCAAATAAAATATTACCATTACATCTATCCATTCAATCCATGCAACTAAATACCATTAAATCCAAAACAATACATTTAACAATAAGTTTAATCACAAAACCAAAATAAAACCAAAATAAAAAGTTCAACAACTAATGTATCACAAATTAATTAGTTATGATTTTCTCATTTAACTGCTTCACAAATTTTTTTTAACCGCTTCATAACCTAGTCTTTCTCAAGCAACTGAAAAATAAAAAAATTGACATCAAATTCATGAAGTCAAAATTTTATATAAAATTACATGAAAAAACAAAATTTTATTCGTAACTTGCATCACAAGATCGCCAAGTAATTTTACAACTATTAGAGGCAAACTGTAAAGATCTATTGATTAAGAACATGATTTAAGTAAAAACAAACTGGATGGGCAACCGTTAAAACCAGCTTCAGATTAAAACTTTTTGATGTCAAACGATCAAAATAAAATTCGGTATATTCTCCCAAAATTATATTAGAGTTATACCTTACAAAATCTGGTATGATTGATTTTGATTGCTGCAACAATTTTCAATCAATAATTCATCGCGGTTTTTGATTTCTAGTCAAATATCTGACACAAGTCTTCTATTGTATTCTTGAATGCTAAACACGAATAATGTGTGGGTTTTAATCTATCGTGTTCTTCAAAATTTTCTTGATTAGGTTTAGAATTTTCAGAGAATGTGAAAACCTTAGCTACCTAATCACTAACTGAATAATATGAATTCCTGCATCAGGTTTTATAACACCATATAAATAGGCTATAGCAGGGACTTGCGGAGTAAATATGACATGAGCTTACAATGTAATTATGAAATCATGTCTCCACCCAGAAGCAATTTCATAAAAATATAAATTATAATTCATTCCACTAAAAAAGTATAATTGCACTCTCAGCCTTATTCTCAAAATGGTAGAATTCAAACTCTAGTTATTAAATGCTTATTTATTCTCCCCACGTTAAGATTCCCGATACTCGCCGATTAAATTAAATTACCGATAGTTATATTTAATCGACTTCTTCGAGAATTTTTTAAGACTTTTCATTTAACTTATTTGACTGCCGAATTATAAAATTCATCTGTAGAATTTAACTCGGTCAAAACTTATAAATTTCTTTAAAGGGGTATCATCAATCTCGATAATTCAAAACGTAACTTTCGTCAATAATTAATATCTACCATATAATTAATATCGTTATTCAACTCACCAGGATTATTGACCCATATCAAATCGCACCCTCTAATAAATCAAAATAATGGATATTAAATATACCGTGTCTATTAATTATTTTGGGATTAAGAGTATAAACACTCATAATAATAATGTGTTAATTAATTTATAAAATCAATATAAAACTAATTACCCCAACTTGATCTTGTTCAATACACACAAAGTGTACTACTACAGCGAGTCAGAACAATAGGTGACGCTATTATCTGGTCCCCGTAATCAAGACAGGTCTACTAAAAATCTGTACTACAATCAAACCGATGGTTTGTCTAATTTTATCTAAACTGTGCGTACAAAATTAATATTTCACAAGAACTTTTAATCTGGTCTTCCATGTGCAAGATGAACTCTATATATTAGATTAAATACCCTGTAGAATAAAAGACATACATGCACAATATCAAATAAATAATGAAATGCATATATTACTCATTCAGATTCTTAAAAAAATTAAAAAAAAAAAACTAATTTTATTAAGAAATAAAATAAAATATTAAAATTCAAAATCATGATTTTTAATATACACAACTCTAACAGCGACCATAAGCTTCCCTAACTATCTTAACACATTGACGAGTTCTTTCTATAGGCGCGTTGGACTTTTTGACTTTATCAACATAAATCTTCCAAAATTTTGAACCTTAAGCAACTCCATCAACTTCCTCTAATGGATCCGTACTACCCACAATCCCTTCCGCCACATCATATTTTGAAATATTGAAGTAAACTAATGATACTTTTCGTCTCAACTACAATAAAAAAATGAGACATTAAATAATTTAACAAAGAAAGTTAAGCATTTGAACATGTAAAAAAAGTGAGAATTTGTAAAATATAAGATAGTTTAACATCATCACTCTCAGCTCAGGAATTAGTTTTGAGTTTTAATTCTTTTCACACGTTACTTGTGCCTAAAAGTTACTTTGTGTAAAGTTTGGTGTCAATCTGAGCCCATTTGACAAATTTGGACCATGCATAGTTAATTTTCTGAGAACATCTTATACCTACTCTTATAATATATGATAACTCTCGACTCGAGAATCAATTTTCAATTTTTTTCATTTCAGATGTCACTTGTGCCTAGAAGTTATTTTGTACAAGAAATAGTATACCTAAACAAAATGTAGAGGACATACCTTCTCATCAGGTCGTTGAGAAGGTGGTAATAAAAAAAGACTACGACTCTCGTTACCAACTATATCATCTTCCACGGACTCCATGACAACATAATGTCCACTAGCTGCATCCTGAACCAATGATATGTACAAATACTAGTTCAGCGAGTCGAACCCCTCTCGTTCAAATTCGAAATCAGAATTCTGTAGCACTCAAATCTAGCTTCCATTGAACTGCCCAAAATAAATAAATAAATGAATTTCTTTTTACTAGTAATTCTTTTAATAGACAAGAAAGGATAGTTGATAAAAGAAAATAATACTTATTTATGAACAATAAAATACAATTAGCTTAAAACTGAAGTACATTGGCCTTCAAATCATTATTCTTACCAGTATTCTTTGTTAGTTATAGCTAAAGAATACAAGTCAATGTAAAAAGTACGAAAACTACCATAATGAAAAATGTCTACAACTTAGGAATCTCCATCCAATCTAGTGGAATTTCCAGACAATGGCAGCATATAATAATAACCATTTTCCTTTTGAATTTTACTAACAATATCGTGTCGTCAATACCAGCAATTGATATACCAAGTTTAGTAACAACAATTGATTGATTATGAAATTTAAATTTTGTCAATAGTTACAAGCAAATTAACAAGTTGCTAGCCATCCTTAGTTATTTTTTGAAAGCTAAAATTTGAAAAACTAGAGAAAAAGTATTGACAAACACAGCCAAAAATCTCCATTAATTCCACTCTAGTTCAATCACTTTCATTAATTCACTCAACATGCACTTTATCAAGTTCTACTTCCATGTAAAAATAATACTCCTGTTGAACTACAAAAAAAATAATAGAGTTTAAATAAAAAAATTTACTAGTAACAAAATATAATACAAAAAACTATGAATCTTGAGTAGTGCATTCTTCCTTGAGAGTTAAGAATTTAACAACCACAACTACGCATACTAAGGAGTAACAACTCCTAGACTTTGATTTTTCCTTAATTAACCCAAACAGCTATAGTATTATTCACAACACCCATAACAACTCCTAGACTTTGATTTTTCCTCAATTAATCCCCAAAGTCTAACCCTTTTAATATACCATTGCTAGTCGTAAAATTCCACTCCAACTAATAAGAAAAATCCTGTCAAAACAAAGTTTGTAGCAATATGCAGTTGACAAGTTGGCAATAAGTGATCTAGAAATATTAAATAAACAAGTTAGTCTAAGTCCATGAAAAATGAAATAACCAAGTTTCCGAATCTTATAAAAGGCCCTAGGATAACTCACAAATCATGGAAAAGAAAAAGGTATAAAAAACCATTTTGCTATAAAATCCCAAAACCAAGAGATGTTAACCACAAAAAACGACGAAATATTTCACAAAAGAAAAATGAAAAATGAAACGAAAATATCAACTTGTGACACAATCAAACCCTCAAGACAACCACGAAACTTCCCCATTATTTCCAACTGAGAACCTTGAACAAAGAAAAAGAAGAAGAAGAAGAAGAGAAAAATCAATGTGGAACAGAATCCAAAAGTCGAGCATTGGAGAAAAGGAACATCACACAAACACATATCTATCTTCGATAAATTCTCAAATGCAAGCCCAGAAGAGATTGAAGAAGAAAATAGAGGAACAAAAATCGAATGCAATCAAAACAAACAAAACAAACCCAGAAAGTTCTTTAATAAAAAGTTTTATCTGGAGTGCGAATTTTAAAAAAAACAAACCCAGAAATTTTGGTTGCACGAATTATATTTTGATCATTCAACGTCAAAAGTTTTATCTGGAGTCCGTTTTGGCGTTTTTCTGTCTAATTAAGTTTTTATAAAAAATTATTTTTAAAAATAATGATCTTAGCAGTATTCCCTCCAACAATTGGTATCGAAGCAGTTTTGTTTTTTGTTTTCGGTTATCTGGGTTGGGTAGTTTTAGAACTGTTGCTAACTTTGTTTTATAGACGTTCTAATTCGGCTTTTATGATCATCATTTATTTTCATATTTGATTGAATGCGTGGATAATAATTAATTTTTTCTTTTACGAGAATTGACCGTAATAGATTAATTTTTTTAGATCAAATATGAGCCTAAGGACATAGGTTTCGATGTTAAAATTTTTTATGTTTTTTAAATTTTTTTTCTAGTTTATTAAAAATAAAAATAAGAACAAGTATGGAAGAACAAATGCAGCGGCAACCGGTGGCGTAGCCACGGATTTAGTTTTTTCTTGGTTGCTTCTAAGTTTTTTTTTCAGTATTTTTTTCTGGATTGTA
>JAOTRH010019453.1:0-22257 GCA_034768845.1 Heliamphora exappendiculata | reverse complement strand
TTATATTACCGAATAATTTATTTGGAGGAAAATTTAACTTATTTTGAATTAGATTAAGTTTTTTAGCTAAAAACTTAAAAAATAAAAAAAAATTGAGTTTTTAAGCTAGTTATCAATCGAGTCTTAAAAGTGGTAGAAATTTACAAATTGTAATTTGTAGTAGAAATTGTGAGTATTTATTAAATATTGTAATTTATAATTGAAATAGAAAAAATTTAAAAGAAAATTATACGAACGTTTCTTATACGATGATTATGTATAATTTTATCTTATTAAATTAAAAAAATATTTATCTTTTTAAATTAAAAAAACGTACAGAACGGCCATTTAACTATTGGTTGGTATCATTTTAATTACTTTCGTTAGTATTTTGTCAAATAAGCATATAAATAGATCTCTTGAACTAAATAAGCGTATCAAATAGATCCGTTTAACTATTCAAAAGTATCACTCTAACCTTTTTTATTTGACTGATTGTAACTCCGACTTTTTACTTTTTATTAACTTGGAAGATTGAATATTAACGAAATGGGTTAAAGTAATACCATTGAATAGTTAAAGAGTCATTTTGTACGTTTTTTTAATTTATGGATAAATTAATACACAATCATAATATAACTATAAGGAGTTTTTGTGAATTTTTTTTAAAAATTAATTATAAATTATAACATAAATTAATGGTGTTTAGAAATAACTTGTAATTTATAATTAAAATTAATAACAAGAAAGTAAAAGTTTCTCACATTAGTTTTATCAAACTCTTTATAAATATAAAATATTTTAAAATTAGTGTTTTAATTTTATTTTTTTATTTTTTTTTTGGTCAAACAGAGGCAATGTTAGCTTTCCAAATGGGTCTTTAGTTTATTTTTTTAATTTCAATTTTTTGCTTATTTGTTTTTAGTTTTGTGTTTATTAATTTAAAATTATTTAATATTTTTTAAAAAATATTATAATTTTTATTATACATATTTATTTTTTTATAAAAATTATATTTTCAACTATTTGATTTATCATTATATTTAATATAAAGATATATAAAAATATTTTTTAAATTTTTTTACCATATTTACTTTTGACTTTAAATTATTTTTAAAACTTATTAAATAAATGTTTTACTTATTTAATTTAAAATAACTTAAAATAAAAGTCTAATTTAGAGCTAAGTTATCAACCCATTAGTCTAGTCATTTTAATTCGTTGAAAGATTAAAACGAAAAGCTTGTTTTGAATTTTTTAAAAATGTTTTTAAAATGATAGTGAAATTTTTAAGAGTGATTTGGCCTTAAATCTTATATTTTAAACTTATTTAAGGATAAGAATCATTTAAGAAATTTTAATCTAATAAATTCATAAGAATAATTCTATATCTAATTTACCTTTTTATTGGTGTTTCGCACTGAAACCACACTGTTTTGATGCCTGTTGCAAAACTTAAAACTTGGATCAAAATGATGTCATTTTGGTCTCAAGTTAAAAAACAAAATCGAGTTGTGATTTTGCACACAACGTTAATGATGATCCTAAGTTGTTCATAGAGACCTGTTAATAGAAGCTCAGCTCGAGAGCAGAGATTCGGTCATAAAAGCTCTAGGAGTAGGACTCGGTGTTGAATATATCGGCTCGGTGTTGAACTCTTCGAGTTGAAGCATAAAACGTACTTGGCTCGATTTGGATCAGATTGGTGATTGCGTCGAAATTGTCAAATGGTGAAGTGAAATCGATGAGCGTTGATGGCGGGTTGGGGATAAGAGATCGAGGGTGAAGTCCAACTCATCTTCAAGTGGAAATGAGGGAAAATAGTGTTGTGCAAAAAATGCCAGAATAATTAGAAACAAACCACAAAGAGACAGATTTTACGTGATTCGACAATTTGTCTACGTCCACGGGTAGCAACATTCAATATATGGAGAAGAGATTACAGATCGCTCGACTCTCACAAAATTTCTCTCTCTCAAATAACTTGCACACACTAATTATCTGAACATATAATTATATTTATAAGAGAGAAAAAGAGACATAATTTAATCATACTTGTGCTACTCAAGTTCAAAACTAATCAAATTTGTACAAATTCATATTCTTCTGAAGTTTTCAAAAAGTCAAATTATTGTGGATAAAACTTAGTAACATGATATACTAGAAGTCAATCATAACTCAAACAGAATTTAAGCTAAAATTTTCATCAATCTCCACATTGGCAAGAATCTATCCCAAATAAATCAACATATCAATACCACCACCAAATGCACTAACAGTGCTCAAATTTCTGAATCAAACAAATTAACAGATAAAATTTGTGTCCAAATGCGCTTTGTGGTGCCAAATTCACATAGGGTGACTAAAGCTTCAAATTAAACATATTAACAGATTAATGCTACCTCTAAATGCGCCATGAAGCGCAAAATGCATTCCGATGTGCCAAATTTCAAAATTAAACAAAATATGAACAGATGCACAAATTACGTTCAGACCAAATGTGAACTGGGTGGATGAGCTACTCAAATTACCAAGTTTTGTCAAGTTCAAGTCGTATTAAAATTTGACCCAACTGACAGATCTTATCATTCAAACTGTCAGCATATCCTTCACCAACAGATGCAATTGGATAACCGACACAAAATTTATTTATTGACAAACTTCATCTGATGACAAACTCTACCTGAAGATTAAACTTCTCATGATGAACAAAATATATTCTGCCATACGAACAAAACAGACTGTATCCGCTACAAAGCTTTCAAACCTTTAACTTTTTCATAGGATTTAAATAGACGATTTTTTGAATATAAATCAAGGATACAAATAATCAAACCCGAACAAACAAACAAAACTCTTAGTAAATTCGGCCATCAAAATTCTCAAGCTCCACTACAAATAATATTCAGCACTTGAATAAGACTAAAATAATTTCTTTTTATGCTCCAATAATGCACAATAAAATTTTAGAAGATGAACTAATTAAATATAATGTCGCGGTTGAATCCAGAATGAAAAAAAAACAATAGGAACTACTCTGACCCGATAAAAAAAAACAAAGAGCGAATTTAACCTTCTAGACAAACGTGCGAAACTCTAATCCATGTGGATCACAGAACCTTCCCACTGAATCAGATCAATAATCAACTAAAGCGTAGAGCTAGCAATTCCAAGATAATAGAGTAAGGACTCGTGTAGCATACCATAAATTTTCACAGAGACTTAATCCAAGATGAGGGAGCGTGGAATCTTCGATTTTGACGTATAATATACCGTTAGAATCGTCTTGACGAGGCGAAGCTTCTAGCGTATTCAAAAGTAATTTTTGATCACTTTGAATTCTAAGAAAAGAGCAAAAGTCCAATTTTAACCAAAGCTCTGATACAACTTCTTGTGCAAAAAAGGCTAGAATAATCAGAAACAAACCACAAAGAGACAAATTTTATGTGATTTGGCATTTACCTACGTTCACGAGTAGCAACATTCAATATATGGTGAAGAGATTACAAATTGCTCGACTCTCACAAATGTTTTCTCTCTCAAATAACTTGCACACACTAATTATCTGAACATACAATTATATTTATAGGAGAGAGAAAAAAAGACTTAATCTAATTATAATTGTGCTAGTCGAGTTCAAAACTAATTAAATTTGTACAAATTTATATTCTTAAGAACTCTTCAAAAAGTTAAATTATTGTGAATAAAATTTAGCAACATGATAGATTAAAAATCTATACCAACTCAAACAAGATTTGAGTCAAAATCCCCAACAAATAGTGGGAAAGGGTTATAGTTTTAGAAATGAGAATGGAGATTTCAAAGACGAATAGAGATAGGGAGTGATAAAATTAGAGCAGTTGAAATTAAGATGAAGAATAAAAGGGTGAAGAAAAATATCGAAGAATCTATTTCAATTGTATGTTTATGATGTTTGTACAATCTTCTATTTATACAAAGAGTTGGGAAACATGTAATAAATGTAATAATCAATCTTTACGTTTCTTTCCATCTTTACGATTCTTTCTAAACAAAGACGATCTGTTGACTTTTTCTTTTAGAAAGTTTCACGTTTCTTTAGCCGCACGGTCCCTTACTTCATGCCGTTGAGTACGACAATTCTCAACACTCACCTTCAAGTTGGTGTAGATATTTATGACACTCAACTTGCTGAGTAAATAATTAAATTGTGCAAGTACAAGGGCTTTGGTGAAAAGGTCAACAGGTTATTGGCTCGTATGCATGTAAGCTATTTGAATCATGCTACTCTAGAGCTTTTCTCGAACCACGTGACAGTCTATCTCGATATGCTTGGTTCGTTCATGGAATACTGGATTGGAAGTTATATGTATAACGGCTTTATTGCCACAGTACAGTTTGACTGCTTGAGAATGCATTATTTCAAGATCTGAAAGTAAAGATTTTAGCTAAGTCACTTCACAATAGGTAGAGGCCATAGACCTATATTCTGCTTCGGCTGAGGATCATGAAACTGTTGTTTGTTTATTAGTTTCCCATGAAATAAGTGATTCTCCAAGCATGATGCAATACTTGGTGACCGACCGTCTGGTATCTTTGCATCATACCCAATCTGCATCACAGTATGCATAGAGCTGAATCTCGCTGGAAGCAGATAAGAAGATTCCCTGACGTAGGGTTTTCTTGAGATACCGTAAGACCCTGCGTGCTGCATCCAAGTGTAGTATCCGTGGCTTATCCATGAATTGACTTAAGTACATACACCAAATAAGCTAAGTCGGGCCCTGTGATGGTTAGACAAATTAATCTTCCAACAAGCCGCCTATATGACGAAAGATCCAAGATAAGTTCCCGATCACTTTCATTAAGTGCAAGGTTTTGATCCATGGGAAAGTTTCCTGGTTTAGCTCCACGAAAGGCCGTATCTTCTAATATCTCGAGTGCATACTTCCTTTGAAATAGAAATATCCCTTTGGCTGAGCGAGTTAATTCGATTTCCAAAAAATATTTGAGAATTCTAAGATTTTTTTGAAATGATCACTCAAATATCTCTTGATCTCATTGATTTGTTGTAAGTTGTTTTATGTAATAATGATATCATCCACGTATACAAAAATGGCAGTGAAGTTGCCCTCATGGGATTGGACGAATAATGAATAATCTGCCTTGAATTGTTTATATCCTGCATCAATGAGAGTGGATGAGAGTTTGGCATACCATTGTCGTGAAGCTTGTTTAAGATCATACAGAGATTTAATAAGCTTGCAAACTGTAGTCTCCCCCTTTCGTCCAAATCCCGGGAGAAGCTGCATATAGACTTCTTCATCAAGGTCGCAATAGAGGAAGGTATTGTTGACATCAAGTTGATGGAGGTGCCAATTGCAAGCAGAAGCAAGAGCCAAGATGGTACGGACCGTGGTCGTTTTAGCGATTGGAGCAAAAGTCTCGGTGTAGGCAATGCCCTCTTGTTGACTATAACCCTTGGCAACGAGGCGAGCCTTGTAGCGTTTGATAGATCCATCAGGATTGTATTTGATCTTTTAAACCCATTTGCAGCCAATGAGTTTTTTACTAAGAGGAAGGAAAGTAAGATTCTAAGTGTTGTTGAACTCAAGAGCATCAATTTCAGTGCCCATGGAAGTGCGCCAGTTGGGATCTTGCATAGCCTGAAAAAATGATTGTGGTTCTTTGGCAAGAGAGAGGGTTATGATGAAGGCATGGTGAGAAGAAGATAATCGAGAGTAAGATAAGAAATTAGGGAGAGAGTAAGGAGTACCTGACGAATGGTCCATTGCATATTCAGATGATTAAGCGGGTCGAGACGGCAGAACCTGTTCCGCAAGAAAATCTTGCAAGTATATCGGGGGTTGAGTAGGACGACTAGATCGTCGGGGCGGGGGCTGGGGGGTGGAGGAGAGGGTAATGGTTGAATGGTGGAGTAGGAGAGGTAGGCGGTGAATGTGGTAATGAAGGTAAACTATCAGTGACTTCATCTAGAGAAGTAATAAGGTAAGGTAAAACAGGTTCAATAGGTTCGAGAGAGAGCGATTGGAAGGGAAAGAAGCCTTCATGAAAGAGGACATCACGAGACACAAAGATTTTATGTGTTGCAAGGTCATAAAAATGGTAGCCTTTTGACCATATGGATAACCAAGAAAAACACACCGAATTGCCCTGGGATCAAATTTAGATGGGAGTTGCGAGTGGATGGAAGCAAAACATAAGCATCCAAAAACTCACAAATGGCTAAATGTAGGATTAACATTATGCAATCTTTCATAAGGAGACAAACCACCTAAAATAGGAGAAGTTGTAACACCCTGACCCTTCACATGACAACGGTATTGTCCGCTTTGGATAAAGCCTTCACAGTTTTGTTCTTTCTAGGGGGTCATCCATCCTTGAATTGTTCTCGCGTAAGCACGCTTAACTGCGAAATTCTGCTGGGATTTTTACCACATGGGAAAAGGTCTCGTTGAATGTAAGGGTCCAAGAATTTTCTTTTAACAGCCCAAGAACTCCCTCTACCTTTCCGATGTGGGATACCAAGATATCACAATCCACCTTTTAGGGCTGTACGTCCCTGTGCAGTAGCCTACCAGCTCCGGTAGCCTGCTAGTCCTTATCGACCCGCCCACTCAGTAGCCCGTCCACGTGTCACGCGAGACGGCAAGGGGCCCACACTCAGAGGTGAGAAGAGTCGGCTCTGATACCATCTATAACACTCTGACCATTCACATGACAACAATATTATCCGCTTTGGACAAAGTCCTCACGATTTTGTTCTTTTCAAGGGGTCACCCATTATTTCATTGCTTTCATTTAAGCACGCTTAACTGCGGAGTTCTGCTAGGATTTCTACCAACTGTAAAAAAGCTTCGTTGAATGTAATGGTCTAAGATTTTTTTTTTATAGTCCAGAACTCGCTCTCCCTTTTCGATATTCCAATAAAATGTTTTAAAATAAAAATGAAAATTGTAAAGAATTGAAAATAGGATAATTCAAACTATTATAATTTTTAAATGAATTTTATTAGAAACTTAAGAAGAAAAAAAATGAATTTTATTAGAAACTTAAGAAGAAATAAATTCTTGTAACGAAAATTTAGATTTGAATACAAACTTAAAATAGAATAAGCTTAGGTTAACCTGATTTCAAGAATTTTTCTAAAAATAGTATTTTATGTGTTTACTTAGATTTGGATATGTCGGACAAGATTAATTGAATGATTTTTTGCTAAAATTAGGTGAGTCTCATATATCTTTGTCACATGAGTTTTCCTGTTATATTTTGATTGCAAAGTATTGTGTTTTTGCATAAAATAACGTTTTATGTTTTGAATGCAAAATATTGTATTTTCACATAAAATAACGTTTTTCGTACAATTTTCCTGTCTCGGATATATCTGTAAAAAATGTGAATATCCTTAGTTTGAGAAAGACATGAATATCCGGTTAAGATTACTTTAAAAATGTGTATATGATGATAGCTTGAATGGTGTTAGTCCGGTCGCTGGGGTGTTGAACAGTGAGGTGTATAAGGATGGAATCATGGTAAGGTGATTGTTTGTTATGATATCATAACGAAAAGGGTTGTGGGGTCGCTCCATACGTAATTTTGGCATAACCAAGAGCTTATCGTTGTATGTAGAGGTTAATACTTGTAACCTGTTTATGGAAAACCTACTAAGGTATAATACCTGTAATTTGTTTATAAAAACTTGCCAGTCAGTCTATGAAAAATGATATGTTTAATAAAGCAGTTTGATGAGATATTTTCATACGATAAAATTGATATTCCAAGACAAACCTGTAACCTTGATATATGTGCACTCACACAAGTTTTGTGCTTAGAAAATTGATGTTGTGGCATTTCAGGGTAAAGTGAATGCTGGACGATCGAAGAGAAAAAACTATCTTTTTGTGTTGTTAGTCGGGACACGTGTACCTGATTATGTTTAGATGAAAATATTTTGTACTCAAATTTTCACCTGTAAAGTTAATATACATTATGACACTAGTTTGGCTTTGGGTATGTTTGTAAATTCATGTTTTCGCTAAATCTTTTCTAAATAATATGTTTGAAAATCATTAAACGGTTTGAAAAAATATGTTTCGGGTGAGCTTGGCTCACTGGCCGGTCACAAAATATCATTATAAAAAAAATGGATGTGACAGAAATAGTTTGGTTAATGATATAAGTGGCGGTGAGGATAGCATCCCCCCAAAAATATTTAGGCATATGGGTTTTAAAAGGTAATGCACGGGCAACATTAAGAAGATGGCGATGTTTATGTTCAACTACTCCATTTTGTTGGGGAGTGTTGGCGCAACTCGTTTGATGTATAATGCCTTTGGGAGCATAGAAAATGGTATGTCAAACTCAGGCCCATTATCACCCTGAATAATTTTAATGGTGGTGGAAAATTGATTTGCGATTAGATGGATACAAGATTGCAAAAGAGAGCGGGTGTCAACTTTTTGTTGCATTAAATAAACCCATGTACAACATGCATAGTCATCAATAATGGTGAGAAAATAATGTGCACCAGTGGTGGAAGGTACACAATGGGGTCCCCAAATATCAACATGCAACAATTCAAAAGGTTTAAGAGATGAAATAGAACTAGATGAAAAAGGTGCACGAGTGTTTGGCCAATGAGCAAATCAAACAAGATTCCAAATTAAAACTACAAATCTTTGGAAATTTATTGGAAAGAAAAGATAGACTTTTATTTAACAAATGACCTAAACGACGATACCAAAGCTGGAAAGTGGATGTGGATGTAGTCACCTGACAACAAGCATTTATGGTATTGGTGAATTGATAGAGGCCATTTCGCTCAATGCCCATCCCAATCATCTTCATCGAGCGTAGGTCCTGGATAAAACAAAAATTAGAAAAAAAGTGATGAGACAATGATGGGTTTTGCCTAATTTATGGACAGAAAGTAAGCTGAAATGGAAAGTCGGGACACAAAGGACACTATCTAAAACGAGAGTGGAAGAGAAGCGAACTAATCCAATGTGGGTAATTGTGGAATGAGAGCCATCCGATAACTGAACAGTACAACCATGTACTGGAAAGGATTGAGTAAGGGCAATGGGTGAGCAAACCATGTGATCGGTTGCCCCACTGTCAAGAATCCATAAGAGATCAGTATAAGATTTACCTGATAAGGAAGATTCGACACTACTACTTGGTGCACCATGGATTGTGAGGGAGCAGAGTTGTTGAGAATGGCCAATAGCTGCTGACATTGTTCTAGAGTGTGAAGAAGGCTGCTGACAAAAGAACTGGAGGAGGCCTGGTGTGCACTATGCTTGGGACCCTGATTGGGCTTAGGGTTACGAGGCCCTGGAGGAAAATCGTGGATGCGGTAGCATCGATCCATTGTATGGCTTTCTTTTCCACAATGAGTACATTTGAGAGGCTTCCTGGGTGGACCGAATCGTCCTTCCTTTCGCGGTTGGTAATTGGTAGTGCCAGGGCAACACCTTCAATGGATGGCGAAGACAAAATGTTGCGATGGTGTTCTTCTTGAAACACAAAAGCATAGGTGCAGTTGAGAGTGGGCAGTGGATCAATTAAAACTATCTACCCACGGACTACGGTGTAGGAATCGTTGAGTCCCATCAAAAACTTCAAGACATGTTCGAGTTTTTACTATGTGAGAGTCCCTTTACGTGCACTACAGGTACTGGTAGATATTCCTTAAACTGCGCATAACTCATCCCACAAACTTTTTAATTTGGCAAAGTATGTGCAAACAGACGAAGATCCTTGAACAAGATTAGCAATATCTTGTTTGAGCTTGTATAGGTGGGGGTCATTAACTTGGAAATATCGATTTTTCAGATAATCCCATATGGCATAGGCAGTGTCACTATAGATCACACTATTAGAAATTTCTTTTGGAATAGAATTGTTCTTCGCTTGGAGTGCAAGGATCATCGCACGGCTCCACGTAGAATAATTGTCTTCCATGAGTAGTGAAGAAACCAAGACTATTCTGGGATGATTTGATTGGTAGAGATATAAGTGATGATTAGGATCATCATATTTTTTCACCTTGAATGCCTTTTTAGCCATGGGAAATGAATCTTTTTTTTTTGAGAAATAGGAACTGGTCGGACCAGACCGGGGTGAGGACTGAACCAGGCGTGGGTAAGCCTAGATGCTACTCAGAGCTGTGGGTTGGGCGTGCTTATAATCTGGGCTGGCCTTTGGGCTTTAAAACCAAAGCTTGTGCAAAAAAGAAACAGTGCAGCCTAAGAATGCTACAGCCCGAGAAGTAAAGTAAAATACTGCGACCCGAAGAGAAGAATAATGCTGCGAGGTGTTGCGGCCCAAACAAAACCGAGAAACAGAAGCCCAAAGAAGTCTTCTTCAACCTTGGAACAGAGAGATGAGATGTAGATTGTGCACCCCAACCGTTCGACAAAATTATCAGATGGAAATAAGATCGATCTGATCGGATTGACTGAACCAAAATGAAAAGAGATAATACTAGAGTAATTTCACAACTAAGAGCAGCGAAAGTTTGAACGATAAAGCTCCCCTTCAACGTTTGACAATAACGTTGATGTGAGAAAAAGAACAAGCTCTGCTTTGCTATATCCAAAGACAGAGTGACAGAATTGAGGAGAACTATCCTCAAACGAAAATTATACCTCTCAAATGATGGAATTGTTCTGATACCATGACAAAATTAGACCAATTGAAATTGAGATGGAAAATAAAATGATGAAAAAAAATATCGAAAAATTTATTTCAATTGTATGTTTATGATGCCTGTACAATTCTCTATTTATACAAAGAGTTGGGAACATGTAATAAATGTAAAAATCAATCTCTACGCTTCTTTCTATTTTTACGATTCTTTCTAAACAAAAGACGATCTGCTGACTTTTTCTTTTAGGAAGTTTCACTTTGCTTTATCCGCACGATCCCTTGCTTCATGCCGTTGAGTACGATATTTCTTAACAGGGAGGGCTTCAAGATCTCCATTCTTTTGAACAGGCTAATGGTTGATCGAATCAAGAATCAAACGGCAAAATAGAGAGAGAAGTGATTTGGAACATAGTGCTATAAATATGTAGAGATAGAGAGTACAAAGTTCTAGTAAAAAGGGAGAAAGGTGAGGTTTAAATGGATCACTAGGATCATCCTTTAGGCTTTTGCCCAAAATCAAAGCTCAGTTTTGTTTTTTAACTTAGGACCAAAATGATGTTGTTTTGGTCCAAGTTTGAAGTGTTCCAATAGGCATCAAAACAGTGTCATTTTGACGGATAGCACAATATCTTGTGCATAATGCACAGCACCATTCTGGACCCAAATTAAAATGTCTAAACGGGATGAGTTATTTAATGCGAGAACACCACATTAGCCTTGATTTATCATAAGTGCCCTTTACTCGCCCATCAACTACTATTGTAGTGTGTATATGAGCTCGATTTGTAACTAATTTAAAAATTATTTTTTAATTTTTTATATTTTTAATTAAAAGTTTAAATTTGTTTTAAAGTAAATTATTTGATAATATAATTTTTAAGATAACTTTTTCAAAATTGATTGTTTGGGTAAAAAATTAGTTTTTTTATTCTGTGTTCAAATTGAACAGTTTTGTCCTTTTATATATTTGATATTAACAATTAATATGTAGTTGATAGTATTAGTAAATAAATTATGAATGAATGATATTATTATATTTTAAAAGTAATTGAAGTTTAAATAGAATATTATAGGAATAAGTATTTTGATTTGACTTTCTAATTTTTTTATTTTTTTAACAAACATTGACTTTATTGTGTTTTTAATCAAAAAATTAAAAGTTAAAATTGCCAAATGATCCTGCAATGTCCGAAATATTAGGCTATTTATAGATTTGATTGATTCGTTTAAATTGTTCAATTTAATCTGATTAATATATCAATTTATAATTTTGTCATGGTTGTGTGACGGTTCACTCAAATATTTTCTCGAGTAATAGTTGAGTTACAAGTTTTAAATGTAGCTATTCGTCGATTTCAATTCGACCAATAAATATTTAATTTTATAGATTTTTATATTTATTATAAAATTAAGTTATTTATTATTTTTATATTTTTATATAAAAATTATGTATTTAGGGTCTATGTGTGATTTAATTAATAAATTTATAATTTTTGAAATTTTAAATTTATTAAGAATATTTTTAAATTAAAAAAAAACTATTATAATTACTTATAAAATAAAACTAGTTAAACAAAAAAATTCTAAAATAAACATGTTCAAATTACTAAATCAAATCTCACTTATCATTGAATACGTCATATCCATGAACTAAAAACCATCAAACGCATTAATATATTAGAAAGGGAAAAATTAAGAATAGTATATTTAGGGTTGGTTTGATAACTTTTTTTAAGTTGGCTTTTTATTTTAAATTATTTTAAATTAAAAAATTAAAAAATTTATTTAGTTAAAAAATTAATGAATTTTTGTTGGAATCTGTGAATTTCATTGGTCATTGAAATCCAGATTTCAATATCTAGATCAATTACAATTGAATTGGCCATTCAATTACAATTGAAATCTAGAAACCAACAGCTATGAGTGGCTATTAATTTCCAAGGAAAAACCTTCCATAATGAAAGGGCTTGTTATATTCTTCCCTCAGAGAAGATGAAGAAACAAAGTCTCAGAAGAGGAAGAGGAAGAGGAAAAGACAGAGAAGAGGAAGAGACAGAGCTAGGAGCTCTGAGGGTCAGCTTGAAATTCAATAGCCATAAGTGGCAATTGAATTCTTGGTGAAAATTAAATTCTCTGTAACCCATCTCCTTCTCGTGAGGGGCTATATAAGGGTCGTCTCCCTCTAAGAAAGAGATATACGAAAGAAATATACAGAAGAGATATACAGAACGAGATTGAGATACAATTCTCAGGTTACGGAGCAAGCTGCAAGAGAGAGAAAAATAGACGAAAAACGTTCGTAGCCAATCCTTGGTGGTGTTCCGAAGATCGTGGAGCCGTTTTATCCTGGGAGAGGGAGACGACCCTTATATAGCCCATCACAAGAAGGAGAGGGGTTATAGAGATATACAGAACGAGATTGAGATACAATTCTCAGGTTACGGAGCAAGCTGCAAGAGAGAGAAAAACAGACGAAAAACGTTCGTAGCCAATCCTTGGTGGTGTTTCGAAAATCGTGGAGCCGTTTTATCCTGGAAGAGTGACGTCGGTGAAATACCTACAACACTCTCGGTAGGCGGCGAATCATTCTTAAGGAAACTGCGATTGCATGACTCGGTTTGAAAATTCCATTTATATTATTCATATTATTTCAATTTCTGTAATTTCATATTACTGTAAATTGTTGAAAATTTAATAAAGATGTATTTTCTGGATCCTCGAGCATGTATTTTATTTTGGCGTTGAATATTCTCCCAACAATTTTAAGGCACTAAAAAAATCAAATAAACTGAATATAAAATTTTAAATCTACCCTTATTTGTAAAAAAAAAGTCACAAGCTAAAAAAGCTGAAAAAGTCAAAAAAATTAAATTAAAAATTATTATAAAAAATATTTTTTAATTACCCAAAAAAATATTATTAAAATATCAAAAAATCTAAAAATAAATAAATTAAAAGCAAAAAGATGAAAAATAAGACTTTTTAACTTTTAAAATTTTAAATTAAAAATACAAAAATAATTTTAAATTAACTTAAAATGAGTAGCCAGAGATAAACTTATAATCGAGTAACGAGGTATCAACTCAATCACTCCATTTGCTTCACGCCATTTCAACTCACAATGTTGTAAATAAAGGGCTTGTTTGTTTTGTTCGCTTAGTTTTTGGATTGGATAACTTATTCCGAGTTTTGTTTTCTCTTATGTTTGGATTTCAAAAGTGAAAAAATATTATCAATTTTGAGTGAATTCAGTATACCATGAATATTAAATTATTGAATCGCGGGGGAGGGAGTAGTTATATTAGTTTAGGGATTAAAAATTTTGTGATTTTTTTATTTATACTCACATTTATTTCATGGAAAAGATAAAAACAGAACAATATATGTAACTTGTTTGTATTCTTTGAACGGTAACAAACTCAACATTGCTCAGGTTCTCAAACTCAACATGCCTATTATTTAAGTCAATTTGTTAAGTAATTTTTTTAAATTTTTTTCAAAGGTTACAAATGTTTGAAAATTTTGATAAGTTCTCATTTTATATTTGTTCATTACTCAATTTAAAAATTAATTTTATTTTAAATAATAAAAAAAATTAAGCTAATATTTCAAATGCTATAATTAAAAAAAAAAAAATTAAACAGAGAGAGAAAAACAGAGAATTATTTTAAAATTATTTTAAAAAGTGAATTTAAAAATTTTAAAAAATAATAAAAAATATTAAAATAAATAACATAAGATTTAACTTATTAATTTATTTAAATCAATTTAAAAATAAATTAACTTAATACAAGAATAATATTAAAAATTAACCATTATAATCTTATTACATATTATTTAATTTCATCTAAATTAAACATAAATTTATTTAATTCGTTATTTAATCATAATCAAATCAAATCAAATATAAAAAAAATAAATTACACTTCATTACTAATTTAATTTCACTATTAATTTAATTTTACTACTAATTCAATTTAATCAAATCCAAGATATCAAACATGGCCAAAGTGGTTACAGAGGGTAGAAAAGTAAAGTTGGAGACGGTATAAATTGAATACAAGATTCAATCGCTAGGGTTTAGGCTCAAGAATGAGGTTCCGGCGGAGAGAAGGGAAGTTTCTAAGGGTGGTTGCCCCTCTCCGCCAAAAAAGGATGATCTCTCTAAACAGATCATCAGATCCAATGATTTCACCTCTAAAAATCAACAGCCCTTCTGACTGACTGCGTGCGGTGGTGGTGGTGACGGTGATTGCGGCGCCGTCGTCGACGGCGGCAGCGAAGGTTTCACAATGGCCGCGGGTAGCGGCGAGTTAATTATTTGTTTGGGTTTAGAATCTTCCGGCGAATTGCAGAGAAAAGAGAGTGCGCATTTAGAACCACTCCCAAAGGAATTTGAGAAATTAAACTCAGAATGAGGCTCAGGTCAGAGAAAAAAGGGAGGTTTCTTAAACGCGGTTGCTCCTCTCTGTAAGATGATCGTGATCTGTAATCAGATCATCGAAGCCGATGATTTCAGATCCATCGACAAAAAGCAACTGCCCTTTGTGTGTGTGTGTGTGTGTGTGTGTGTGCGTGCGTGTATATTCGGGTTGTGCGTTTAATTCGACCCCTTTCATGGCGAGGCAACTCTGAGGGCCGAAGGGAGGAACAGATTGGCCCTTTCAAGGCAACTGTAGTTGCAGCCATGGTTATAGCTAGTTTTTTCTTCTATTTCAGCTATTTCAGCTACAATCTAAGGAAGAAGGGGAATTCTATTGACGCCTAAAGAATCTTTATTCGCCTGAAACAAAACAACAACAAAAAAACATATGGAAGTAGTCTTTGATAGATTCAGGGAAAATCCATTTAAAAGTTCTCGATCCAGAAAGAGGCTGTGACGATAGGTTTCTACTGATCACAAAAATCAGGCGTGGAGAACCGGATCCGTTTCTTGGCGGGGCAACCCGGAGGGTATTCTCTCACAGGTTGCCGCCATGGGGGCGGAGTTTGGTTCCCGCCTGGTCATAAACAGATCTGAGCCTCCACATTTCTTCCCCTAATGCCATTGGTATATGAGCTTTTTTTCTTCCAATTCATGTATTAGCAGTAACACCTCTTTCCAAAATTTTCCCAATCCCATAGTTCAGGAGGATTGGTAATCCAAAAGGATTGATAATCTCACACAATAAATTGAAACAAACATGATATTGTTAAAACCCATTAGATTGGTAAGCTAATCCCGCCTCTAGGCTTTTAGCCTGAGTGGGCTAGCGAGCTGTTTGGAGCTGGCTCTTGGGTCGGGCTATTGATTGAGTTGAACTTTAGTCCCTTATATTCATGTCTGACAATAATAATATTCCAACTTATCTAATTGGTCCAAAAATTGGACTTGGACTGAATTTTAATCCAACATACCGAACATACTTAAGATTCATTGCTAACTTTTTACCTATTTTAAAAGGTAATTTATTTTTTATATTTTTAGGTCTTTAGTTAAAATGCTAAATTAGATTTCAAATAAGTTATTTGATAATTTAATTTTAAAATTAGTTTTTTTTTAAAATTAGCTATTTAGGTAAAAAATTAATTTTTAAATTTTTTTTTGTTAAAAGTGAATAATTTTATTTTTTTATATATTTGATATTAACAATTATATATAATTAGTAATTGTAGTAAATAAGTTATAAATAAGAAATATTATTATATTTTAAAAATGATAAAAATTAAAATATAATATTATGAAAGTTTGTGTCTTAATTTAATTTTTTAATTTTTTAACCAAACTAGTAATTTTAATTTTTTAGCATTTTTAACAAAAAAATCAAAACATCATGGCTGCCAATCAAGGCTTTAGGCTGAGTAATAGGCCAACATATAAAATAATAATACTTAGCTTTTGTTTGGTCTAAATTTTTTTGAGAGATTTTTTGCTTAAATTTTTTTTAAAAAGTTCACTAGCTTGGTCTCTGTTAGTTTTTTTCATATATTTTTACATTCACTATGTTAGTTTTTTTATATATTTTTACATTTACTTTTCTACATAAAAAGTTAAAAAATTAAAAAATAAATTAGTTCAAGTACAAACTTAGGCCTTGATTGGCGTTTTTGGCTTTTCAGTTTTTTAGCTAACAATGTTAAAATGCCAAAGTTATTTATTTGGTAAAAAAATTTTAAAATTAAAAAATTAAAAAATCAAATTAAAACACAATTTATTTATTTTATTATTTATAATTTATTTATTACCACTGTCAACTGTATATAATTATTAATATTAAATATATAGAAGGTAAAATTATTCATTAAGCTAGCTTTTTACTAAAATAATTAATTTTAAAAAAATTAATTTAAAAACTAAGTTAACAAAGAATATATTTTAAATTTAAGTTTTCAACTAAAAGTGTAAAAAAAATAAAAATATTAATTTTTAAACTAGTTGTGGACCTTCCATGTACACCTTTAATATATAAAAAAAAGTTTTAGTTTTAAGTTTAGAAAAAATTAAAAATTTTATTTTTAAACTAGTAATAATAGAGTTCTCATATGGCTCTATTTGAATTAAATATTGACATTTTTTTATAATTTTTGTTTTTTTATTTATTTTTTTATTTTTTTAAATTGTCTTAGAGATAACATTAAATTTAATTGATTGATTTATTAGTGTATTTTTATTTTTTTATATTTTTTATATTTTTTATTTTTTAACTAATCCCAATAAAAAAATATATAATAATTTAATTAAATATAAAAAATTACTAAAAATAAAAATAATTAAAATTAAATAAGCAATCATACAAACAGAGCTAGGTGTATTTTAAAATAAGCAAATTTTTTTCTATACCACCTTGTTTATACCGATTCTCGGACTTTGAGATTAGGGTTAGGTTATTAAGCGTAAATAAGTGGTAACATAAGGTCAGAAAAGTTAATGTCTGAGACACTATAAATTCAGGACTCGATTCGATCGTTAGGGTTTAGGCTCAAGAATGAGGTTCCGGCGGAGAGAAGGGAAGTTTCTAAGGGTGGTTGCCCCTCTCCGCCAAAAAAGGATGATCTCTCTAAACAGATCATCAGATCCAATGATTTCACCTCTAAAAATCAACAGCCCTTCTGTGTGCGTGCGTTTGGCTTCGCTGTCGACGACGGCGGCGTCTGTTTGGAAACTGCCGCGGTTTGCGACTAGCTTATTGTGTGTGTTTGGCAAAGCTTCTTGAGCCAGAAGGTTATTAATTTCAGCAATATCAAACACCTACATTGTGTGTGTGTGTGTGGATTTAGAATCATCTCCAAAGGAATATGAGAATTTGAACTCGGAATGAGGCTCAGATCAGAGAAAATGGAGGTTTCTTAAGGGCGGTTGCTTTCTCTCTGTAAGATGATCATTATCTGTAATCAGATCATTGAAGCCGATGATTTCAGATCCATCAACGCAAATCGACTGCCCTTCGTGTATGTACGTATGTATATCATGTATTTGTGTATCTATATACGGATCTTGCGTTTAAATCGACCCGTTCTATGGCGGGGCAACTCCGAGGGCCGATGGAAGGGGTACAGAATTTCCCTTTCAAAGGTAATTGTAGTTGCAGCCATGGTGGGGAGAAGGGGGATGATTCTATTGACACCTTGAAAATTTCTTTCTTCACCAACAAACAAAAACAAAACAAAAAAATCAGACGGAAAGAGGCTGTCAATGGATGCATAGTCTATCTTCAGGGAATCCATTAAAGAGGCTGTGACGATGGCTTTCTGAGCACATAAATCGGCGTTGAGAACCCGACCCGTGTCTTGGTGGGGCAACCCGGAGGGTCTGTGAGAGAAAGCGAGAGATAGAGGTCTTCTCTCACAGGCAACTGCTGTTGCATCCGTGGACGGGGTTGGGTTTTGTTTTGATCATGAACAGATCTGAGCCTCAAACTTTCTTTCCTTGTATTAACAATAGCCTTTTAGCTTTTTGCCACTACCATCGATAAGCTTTGCCAAACATTCACAATTTTCTGTTACAAACTACAATTTATGAGCAATTAATTATGAACAATTAATTTTAGTAATGCGAAACACCACCATTGTTTGTCTTTAGAATCATCCCAAGAGGATTATGAGAAATTGAACTCAGAGGGTCAGATCAGAGAAAATGTCGGTTTCTTAAAGGATCAGATCAGATCATCGAAGCTGATAATTTCAGATCCTTCAACAAAATCAAGATCTCTTTCTGTATGTATGTATGTATGTATGCATGTATATACGGGTCGGGTGTTTCATTCGACTCGTTTCATGGCGGGGCAACTCTGAGGCCGATGGGAGGGACAGAATCGTCCTCTCAAAGGTAAATCCTGGTTGCAGCCATGGTGTGGGAAGAAGGTTGATTCTATTGACAATACGCAAAAGGAAAAGAAAAGAAAAGGAAAAATCATATGGAAAGAGGCTGTAAATGGATGCACGAAAATCCATTTTTTAAGTTATCGATCCAGAAAGAGGCTGTGACGATAGCTTTCTGAGGACATAAATCGGGCATGGATATCCGGATCCGTTTCTTGGCGGGGCAACCCAGAGGGTGGTTCTCTTACTGGCAACTGTTGCAGCCATGGGCGGAGTCAGGTTCTTGCCTCATCTTAAACAAATCTGAGCCTCAACATATCGTCCTTAATAAGGCCCTGTTTGGAATAATTTCTTATTTACTTATTTAATGTGTTGCAAATTTTTATTTTTAATAAAATTATTATTCTTTTAATCTTTTTTCCTTAGACAGAATTAGAAAAGTAAATTTTTTTTAATGAAAATATAATTTTTTTACAAAGATAATATAAATTAAAATAAGTTAATAAGTTAAATTTTATGTTATTTATTTTTGTTTTTTAGTATTTTTTTAAAAAAATTTTAATAAAATTTTTGTACTTTTTAATTTTATTTCATCAAATTGATTTGAAAAAATAAAAAAATTTAATCAAAAGATTTAAAAAATTTAACAAAAAAAAAACAAAATTTGTGATATTTAGCCCAAACAAGGCTTAAGTGTTTGGGCTAAATTGGGATGATTTTGCCCTTTTTTTAATTTAAAATTTTATATTTAGTTATATATATTTTTAGTTTTTTTGATTTCTTTGACTTGGGAAATTGAAAAAAAAAAATTTAATTTTTTGCCGGACTAAAAAATAATCAATATTAAATTTAATTTATTTTGATATATTGTTTTGGATTTTTTTATACTTTTTCAAATGAATATTTAGGGATCTCGTTTATATATCTTGAGGAATTGTTTATTTTTACCATATGCAAAAACAAGAAATGTATAATTTATTTTATTTTGATTTATTTTTATTTTTTGAATATTTTGAAATATATATATATATATAAATGTTTTCTCTCTTTAGGAGTTCAACAATTATAATATTTTGTTTAAAGGAAATTAACAAAAATAGAATCAAATGAGAACAGAACTAAGGTTCCATCGGCAGCAGCTAATTTTAAGTTGGGTTTTTGTTGTTTTGGTTAAAAGTTTAAAAAGTTAAAAGTTTTATTTGGCATTATAATGGTTTTTAGGCTTTTAGTGTTTTTTTGTTTTTTGTATAAATTTTATTTACATATTTTTTAGAAATAACGAAATTTTTGTATACACATTTGTTTTTATAAAAATAATATTTTAAAATTTTCGTTGTTAAATTTTTTAAAATAAAATTAATATTGAATATAAAATTATTTAAGAATAAATTTTAAAAATTAATAATTTTAAATTATTTTTTTGTTTTTTTAGGTTAAAGTAATTATAAGCTAAAGATTTTAACGTATTAATTTTTTGGTATAAAGTCATTTATACGGTTTATTAATTGAAATTTTTATTTATTTGATTTTAAGCAATTTTAAGTAAAAAAAATTAATTTAGCTTGCCAAACAAGGCCTAATTAACCAAATTTGCTCTCTTTATGGGAACACTGGGGCCTTACTGGCTATACCTTAGGTTTGGGATTTTTTAGTTAAAAATGTAAACAAGTAACGTGTTTTATTAGATAAAAAATTAAATTAAATATTAATTTTTAAAATATTTTATTTAAGATTTCATTATTTTGAAAATATACTAATACTATTCATTTATAATTTATTTGTTACTATTATAAAATATTATATGTGTGTAAAATTGTTATTTCTACTATGCTTTTGTTGGGTTATTTGGTTTTTGATTTTTAGCTTTTGACTTAAAATTTAAAAAGTAATAAAGTTTCGGTTTTTTACTTTCAATATTTAGTTGATTTGTGTACATGGTTCACAGTAAAGGAGTGAATTATTCACATAAATGGCAAGGCTCGAGTGAATGGCAAGACTCGAGTAAATGGCTTATAAATGACTTATGGCCCGAATAGATAAACTGGGCGATAACGGAGAATCAAGAGATTATATTAGATAATCAGCCATGTAGTGTTCTATTCTAACTCAACTAGGTCGGCCAACAGAAGCCCCACGGGCACCCGACCCGCTTGGGCCGAGTGACTCGGGGGTCACTCGCGTAACTCGAGTGAGAGGATCCGTATGACTCGACCAATCCTTTTTTTAGTCACTAAGGGACATGTCCCCCAACGTTCCGTGCAGGATTGTACTTCTATTGCCTTCATTGTCTATGGGACAGTATTTTGATTTTCAGAGGAATCTACAATCATATAGTTTGTGCTATATCTTGGCTGTTCAGTCTGTCCTGCGCCACATAGTCGGTGCTGTGTTGTCATGATTAGGTAGTCAGAGCTACGTTACAATCTGTGCTGTCTTCACGACCCATGTCGTGACAATAATACAGCCTATGCTGTCTTCTTGGTCTGTGCTATGGTAATAATACAGTCTGTGCTGTTTTCATGATCTGTGTGCCATGACAAATAGTCAGAGCTACTACGCTTCATAGTATGTGCTATGGAATCTCTTCATTCGTAATCAGGGTTACGCTTCATAGTCTGTATTATAGAATATCTTTTTCCTCTGCACAATGAGCAGCAATATTAGATGGTCGAGTTATAGGGGGTCCTAGCAGCTCGGATCCCCAGTAATTCTAGTAGGCTACGTTGGTGTCATCTTGTAACTTGAGTAACTTGGAGTTGTATGTTTGATTTACTGATTGAGTAAAATTGGGTCATTCTAGCAACTCGGGTTACTCTAGTAACTCTAGTGAGTGAGTCTTTTGGACCTCTCAACAAGCTTTATTGTTTGGTTCAGGTCAAGGAATCTATAATTCATATACTTAACATTCTTCATGGTTCATATTCAAGTCACCAGTGGAATTAGTAGTTTGTATCATCACCCGAGTTTCTAGTTAAGAGTAATCGACACCAGTTAAGTGGGAGAATATCTGAGCTTTAGGAGAGGTGAGTAGCTCAAGTCATGAGTGACTCAAGTTATGAGTAGAAGTATTACACGCGTGTAGGTCTACACAAGTAGATCTACTGTACCCGAGTAGGTCTACTCGAGTAGCGAGTTATTTGCCTCTCATGCTGCATGATTTCTGATTGACTCGGATTAGTTTGAACTACTTTGGATCTCGAGTGACTCGAGCATCGAGCCACCTGTTGTAATACTAATTAGCCAGTTTATCTATTCGGGCCATAAGTCATCTATAGGCCATTCATTCGAATCTTGACATTCACTCGAGCCTTGCCATATATGTGGACA
>JAOTRH010019432.1:0-55950 GCA_034768845.1 Heliamphora exappendiculata | reverse complement strand
ACGTTTTTTTGCTGCCTCGGCTTCGGCCTTTTCCTGTTCCACTTTTCTTTTTTGCGCTTCAATCTTTTCTTGCTCAGCACGAATAGCCGCTTCCTTTGCCTCTTGTTCTTTTCTTATACGTGCGTTATTTTCGTCAATGATGCGTTGCGCTTCTGCTTGTTGGCGGCGTAAATCTTCTAACTCTTTTCTTTCACGCTCCAACCTTTCTTTTTCTTCACGGGCTTTGCGCTCTTCTTCAGCTTTCGCGGCTAAAGCTTTTTCGTGTTCAGACTTAGCATTGTTTAGAACACCGGCAAAGGTTTCATCATCAATACTCATTATGGTAGTGTAGTCAATGGCAAAACCAAATTCAGCCAGCTTGTCTATGCGTAATTGTATACGGGCTTTTTCCTTCGCTTCTTCTTCCAAACGTATTTGCTCTTTGGCTTCCGCGATAGCATCTTCCTGAGCCTGCAAATAAGACTCAATGCTTTCTAGTTCGCCAACTACGCGGGATTGTTCTGCATTAACTTTTTTCTGCCATGCAATCGCTGTTTCCTTCATTTCCTTTGCGTACTTCTCTACGCCTACGCGGGTTTTCTTTACAACTTGGCGGGCTTCATATACAGCCTTTAAACCGGCTTTGTCTTCAATACCGTTTATTTTTAGTGGCAGGTACAGCTCTTTTAATTTTGCAATCTCAGTATCAGTGATGTTAAGTTTTGCTACGGCCATCTGTGGCGCTTCTAATATTTCAGTTGACATGGTTTAAATTTTTATAAGTGGAATTTTGTTTACGATTGTTGCTTTTACCTCTTCGTCATAACCAGCGATCATCACATCTTCACTAAGCATACTATCCAGTTCATCGAGGTAATTCCTAGCCCTTTCAACCTTCGCATGCATTAGGGCTATATCTGCATCGTTGCGCTCTATAGTGAATTCTATTACCCTTTCTTTCATCGGTATATCATCGTAGCGCATTAGCTTATCCATTTCTTCGCAGGCTTCCTGGTAGTCGCTATTGGCTTCTGTTGCCACACCCATCTTGTAAAGCAGCTTACGCTTTTCATCCATTATTAAAATATCGGGCGTGTTTACAAGGCAATAAGCAAGCGTTGATTTTTTTGCGCCTGACAAATCCATGTAGCCTTGCAACTGCCAATAGTAGAGCGAGTTTATTTCTTTGGTGTGCACGCGAAAGAAAGTGTATATATCCCAAGAGGATTTTATATCGGTAATAGTATCAGCAATTTTGATATTTTTACCAGTGAATAAATCCGGCGTTCCTTTAATCCACTTATTGGATAATGTTTCTTCATTCTTTTTAAAGAACCTTTTGTTTACCCGTGAATAAAGGGTAATGCTATCTTCTTCTACCATCATCCCTTTTTCTACATACTTGTTTTGTATGTCTGTTTGACGGCCGTATTTGTTGCTTACAAATACATCTATCAAATGGGTTTTAGCTGATTCAGAAAGCTTGCCAGCGGCTTTATCTGCGTTACTGCGTGGCTCAGTCATCAGGTGCCCTAATGATGAACACCTAAACAGCGTTTTTGAAAAGTCCATTAAGCTGATTTTTTAAGTTTAGATAATTCTGATTTCTTATCCAGGAAGGAACTCATTTGATCATCGCTGAAATTATCTTCGCCCACTTGTTCAAATATTTCATCAAGCTGCTGAATGGTAGTAGCATCCTGTATCATCAGTGTAATGCGTTCCGCTTCTTTGTCAATTACAGTGGCTTCTGCATCCACATAGGTTACATCTGTGCCATCAGCGTTATTAATTAAAGCCTGGTCGGTAATGATGGCCTTTTGCATTTCTATTGACAAGGGGGCGTTTTTAGAAAGCAATAGCTTGGTAACTGTTTTATGTGCCATGCCATCAAAATCAGTTGTCCAAAGGCCAAACTTGTTGGTGAAGGTTTTGGAGTACTTGTTACCGTGCTGGCGGATTTCATCTACATACATCAGCTTAATCTTTTCAAAACCGTTCAGCAGTTTGAAATAAGCCACATAAGCCACTACAGGAAGTTTTATTCTTTCCGCCTGGTTATCTATCCAAGCAAATTCTATTTCGTCAGTAAGGCGGTTGTGGCTTTTAATTTCACCTTCTCTTACGTCTGTAGAGTTGAGCGTCCTGAATTGTCCGCTGCGTTGGGATAATTGGATAAAGCCTTTGTAACCCATCTGGAATTGCGCAACCTTTTTGTAAGTACCATCTGGTTGTTTAGCATTGTAAGGAACGATGTAAGCAAAGCCCAGGTTGTTGTTTAATGGCAGGTCAAGAGTTGCCGCAACTGCTGCGCTGTGATAAATACTGTGGGGTTCAGCTTCCAACAATAATTTGTTTTGAGAAACAATCTGTAAAACAGATGTGATAAAGCCTTGTGCTTTTTTACCAAGCATTTCAGTGAATTTCTTCTTCACTTCATCTTTAGCAAAAAGGGTTTTAACTGTTAATGCGGGAGTTTCCATAAATTGCGTTTTTATTTTTCGTTTGTTTTAAATATGCCCCAGTTCGTACCTGGGGCTTTTTGTTTATAAAGAGGTTTAGTGATGAACCGGGGTTCTAATTTGGGGGCTCACTCAAAAAGCATCGTAAGGTTTCGTGGTTATCTACGCCGGTTTCTTGTACTGATTTTCTTCTTAATTATCCGCGTAATAAGTATGACCTATAGACGTTGATTGCTACCTTTCAACTATAGGCTCTTCCCAATCACATTCCCGCTTAATGAATGTTTGAATAGCCCCCTTCCTGGTTGTGTTGTTGCGGGTGCAGGTACCGCCCCTGCGTTGCTGGCTTATGAGGCCAGTTGTTTTCCTTGCAATCCCCCGCGATATATTGTGCATGGCTGGATTGTTTCATACCAGCAAAGTTGTTCGTCATTCTTCCCTCATTATGATCAGTAATGAGCATCCGGTGTCGGCGTCTTATTCTGCCACATGCACAATTATGTTTAAAGAACTAATTTTTTAAATGAAGCCCCACCTGAACAAGCAGGGCTTGCTTTTCTAAACCCTAAAAAAACCCTCTACTATGAAACACTTGAATAATTGTAAAAGCTTTCTACTGTTAAATCACATTCACCGTATAATTCTTGCTTTCTTTTTTCTATCAGCTCGTATAATGGATTAAAAGCTTTGTCAACTATTTTATGGTGAATGTTTTCTTTGAACTGATTGGCTGATTTTTCAATATTGCCGGTTAGCAAATCAAATTTTTCAACCTCAAATGTTTTTCTGACAACAACTTCCCACCCGGTTACTGTCCTGCGCATGGCTGCTGTATCTTCTCTGGTATCTTCGAACATATACTTTGCTATTGCAGGCCAGAAATAGTAAAGCAGTATAGCGGTAATTGCTACGATTAAAAGGCTGTCTAGGGGTATCATTTCATTAGTTTTTTATATTCACGATTGAAACTCCAAAGGGCTACGAATAACAGTGCTACAATTAATGTGAGCAGGGAAAGGATAATGATTGATTGTATCATGGGTTTTGAATTGTTGTTATTTCCTCAAATCTTTTTATCAGCCATTGTTTTATTACAGGGTCTTTCTCTTCACAAATGCGCTGCTGGTAGTGAATCGCGAACTGGATGCGCATATATGGCCAAGAGAAATTATTGAGGTGGTTCATAGCTTTAAATATTTGCCCGTCTTTCCGGGCTGTCAATTTTTTCCACCGAACTACTCACGCGTCATATGCCGCCAAATGATCAATTTGTTGTTTTCGTCAGGCGTAGGGTCATTCCTATTTCAGATTAAAAAAGAATAAAGTGGATAATTAATTTAAAGCGCCTAATACTTTGTATATGCCATTCCGTGTTTCAGCTTTTCGCTTCAAAAGAAGACTATTAAATAGAATAACTGTTCCTTCGTAAGTCCAGTTAGAGCACATGTTATATAGCCCTTCTAGTGTGTAGTACTCAGGACCCGATTCATCATTAAAAAAATAAGCTTCTACTTTAACGTCTTTGTTGGCGGAGATTTTGGCAAACATTGTAGGCTCCATGTTCAAAGTGTTTTTCATTCGGTAGTGTCTTAATCGGTTAACAATAAAGCTCTTTGTAGATGCGCGTACTTGTTAACCTATGCGGTATCATATCAATCAAGTACTTTCTAATCATACCTAAATGTTGATCAAAATTTACACGTCTTAAACGCATAAGCGATTCTAGTTCGCCCATCTGGCCAAGCCTTTTCATCTTAACTATAAGCAACCCTCTATTATAAAAGCCGAAAGTTTTCTCAACCGCGTCATTAATCGCTGCTTCTACAGAAAGCATATTATTGGCGTTTCTTATGCGCCTAATTTCCTGCCATGCTTTTTTATTGCACTTTTTGATCGCTTGAAAGGTGTTCATCTTGATTATTTTTTAATAGTTTAAGTGGCCAGAGGTTTGGTTATTCATAAGCTTGTGGCTTCAGGCTTGTTGTAGGTTATACTCCCTTACCATTTCTGTTTCGTCTATTTCGGAGAGAGGTGCGAACAAATCTGCCATATACATAAACTTTTTGCTTCGTTCTAATACATAGAACAATTCACCAAACTTTGTTCGCGTGTCTACAACTTCGTTTATGTCGCCAACCTTTGGGATATAGTCGGCTCCTTTAGAAATAGAGGTAGCTTCTCTTATACACATTACTCTCATACAATAGATTTTTAAGCGGTTTGTAATTCTTCTTGGTTATGTTCAAAAACAACTGGAAACTCAGGGCTGCCAAACAAAGCATCTGCTTCCATTTCTATATCATTACACAAATGAGTAAAGGAATCAATGCAGCGGATTAAATCCGGTGTTAAGTGAATGTGCTTAACCGTTACAACACCACCATCTTCTACACAATCAACCTCTACTTTCTTTTCATCTGGTGTTAACCTGAAATTGTCATTGTCTATAAAGTGTGTGAAGCGGTGTGTCTTTGCCATGTTGAAAGGTTTTTGTTGGGTTTTTTAAAGAGGGCAGCTAAGAATAACCGCCCGTTGATTTCAAGCTTTGCTTATGAAAAAAAGAGTTGTTAACTAGTAATTAATTGCTAAGGGTTTGCATTTATGCCGTTTGTTCCCGTTCTTGTGGCTCAGTTGTCGTTTCCTGCTCCAATATTTCCTCTCTGTTGAAACCGGTTTCAGCTATTATTATATCCAGTACTGAAGCCCTGGTGAGGTTTTCGTGATTGGAATTAATCCACTGATTGATTGCTTGCCTTGAATAGCCGCTGTGATTAGCAATTTTTTTCACAAGCCCCCTTGTGCCCTTTACTGCAACCAATCCTATTTTTGAAAGTGCCATCTTGTTTGTTTTTGTATATTTATGTTGACAGTGTAAAGATAATAGGCATTTGCCTAATAAACCAAATAAAAATAGGCGTTTGCCTAATATTTAGAAAACGTGCAACAAATATTTTCAACTGTTGAAAAAATTCTAAAGGGAGAGATAAAAGTGACCGAATTTGCGGCATTATCTGACATTCCCACTACGACAATGTATTCATGGATTAGGCAATTCAAGAAGAATGGAACCCATCCCGACGTATCTTTTGTGGATGCCGACAAGATTTATCGTGCATTAAATCCAGGCAAAAGCCTAATTGATGGGGCAACTAATTATTCAACTGTGGATGTTGCCCTTGCGAAAGATCTTGAACAAATCGAAACAGATCTTGCGGCAGTGAATGATGCTGCGAAAAGAATTTCAGATACTCTGAAGAAGGCACAACAGGCAGTATTGGACAGTGCAAACCAGAAAGCCCGTAAGGACATAGAAGACGCAAAGAACAAGCGTGACAGGGGGAAGAAAGAATAGGCATAGTAGTAAGGTTGGTTAGGGGATTAAAAGTACCTGTGAGCCTTACTATAGGATTTTCGGAATTATTACTAATTTAGTTGCAGTATACCACAATTACAATAGAGCTTTACGTAGTATAAATACTATTAACGCTTTATTATAACTATTAAACCCAACCGTAAATGAAAAAAGGATTATTGCTACCATTAATATTGATCTGCATCATTTCTAATGCACAGCGGAAGTATTATTTTGAAGCCACGCCCGGAATATCCCAATACAAAGACCAAAAGATTAATCCAAAAGTGGGCGTAGGTTTTGGAGCCAGGTTGAAAAACTTTGCTGCTGGCATTGGTGTTGACATTGATCAACTTAATAGTCATAGCTACCTTCCTGTTTTTATAGACGTAAAGTTGCTTCCTCATGGCAGATTTGCTCCGTATGCCAATGTTAAATTCGGACAGGGGTTTTATAAAGAGCATACGTCTAACCTTCAAAACTCTACTGGTGTTTTTTATTTTGGTGGGGATGTAGGTTTCTCTTACATGGATAAGAAGGGAACAAAGTTTACGATTGCTGGCGGTGTCAATAAAGCGCAACTACAGGATTTAAACAACTACGGTAAGGGCCGCTACTTTGTTGACGGGTATCAAATTTATTTTTCAATTATAATTTAATTCTTACCTTCATCATCCACTACGGCGCTCAGCCGGTATTTCAAGCTTTGCTTTCAATCGTTTCAGATGGAAGCAATTAATCAAACACAACAAGTCTTCAACCAGGCTAATTTCATTAACCTTACCTACATGTGCATGGCCGGTAATCAAACTGATCAGCGCAGGCCTGCAGCCAAAATAAGGGATTGGCATTCTAAAAAAAGTACCGTTGAATTTATAGGCCTTTGGGAAACTCTTTACAATCCTGCATTCAACAAAGATGAATTTGAAATAATTAGGAATAGCGAAAAATACCTTCAGCTTTCCGTTAAGCAATGGGTTGAAAGAACAAACGCAAAAGGGCTTCTTAATGGTACAGGGGCAGGCCGCGGGCACACTTACGCCCACAAAGATCTTGCTTATGACTTTGGGATAAATTCTATACCTGCATTTCGGTTTGCATTTTTTACAGGCGACTTTAAAACTACAGATAAATACCTATACCCTCTTACTGTGGTTAGGCAAAAATCAACTATTGATAAAAAAGAAGTGTTTGCCAAGTTTGCTGGCAAATGTGCATACTGTGGTTGCGGTATTGACTTTAAAACCTTCAACGTTGATCATGTGATGCCAAGAATTATGTTTGGCAACCACCTGGCAGACGAAAACAAAATACCTCACTTTTTAAAGCATCTCACTTTATCGGACGTAAACCATCCTGACAACCTAATGCCAGCCTGCGAAGACTGTAATAGAGAAAAGAGGTACAAGGATCTTGAATCATGGAGAATGGCCAGCAATGGCCGCATATTCTATTTTGAAACCGTTAATACTGGCACCCATGGAAAGTAAAAATAAAAACAAGCCTATCAGCCCTGAGCAAATAATGCTTATCCAAACATCTGACTACTTAACCTATAAACAGGCGGTAGCTTATATGGGGCATGGTGATGATTGGTTTTACAGGATGGTAAAAGAGTTTATGGTACAAAAAACACCAACTGGATACTATTACAAGCCAGATTTGGACAAAATAAAAATAGGTGATATTTCTGCCGTAAAAGGCGAGCACATGGCGAGCAGCCGCATGAAACGCCCGTCTGTAGCGGTTTAAGTGTGGTTTTCGTGGGCACGGCTCCCCGTTGAGAAAATGCGTTCTTAGCGGGGATTTTCTTTTATCCTCCTTTCTAACGGTCTTTTCCTACGCTGTACTTCACTTTTTTGGCCTACATTCGGCGAACAAATTGGCGAACAGATGCAAATAACCGTAACCCCTAAGAAGTCAAGAGACAATAAAAAGATATGGTATTACTATGAATCTGGCAAAGAAAAAGGCCAGCGTTGGGCTGCTAAAATTTGGACATACACAAAGCCAGCAACTACGCTAGAAAAAGAATGGAATAAAACACAGCTTGCGATACTTGAAAGAACAAGATTGCAATTAATGCTAAACGCTGTTACTCCAAAACTCAAAACTGATTTCCTTCTCTATTATAAAAACTTCGTTACTGATAATGCGCGTACTGGTGACCGGCATTTAAAAGCCTCATTGGATCAGTTTAAACTTTTTGTAGCTGCCAAAAAAATAGCACCAGATGAATTAACAGAAGAAAACTGTTTATCGTTCCGCCGCTGGCTTTTAGATAGCTTCAATGGTGAAACCCCTCAGAATTATTTTAGCTGTTTTAAACGAGTGGTAAAGCTTGCTCATAAAGCCGGATATTTCCCGACTAATTTAACAGAAGATATTAAGGGTAAGAAAAATCCAACCGTACCAAGAGAGTTTTTAACCGGTGATGAATATTTACAATTAACCTCTACCCCCTGCCCTAACGCTGAGGTGTTCCGGGCGGCTATAACGTCTTTATATACCGGCCTTGCTTTTTGTGATGTGCAGGCTTTGAACTACTCCCAAATAAAGAACGGCTTTATACATATAGCTAGAAAAAAAACAGGCGTCCCAGGTAGAATACCTATCCACGAATCTTTGAAAAAAGTTTTACTTACCGGCAAAGGGGCGGTTTTTAATCTACCTACCCAAGATGGCAGCAACAAGATTTTAAAACAATGGGTGTTGAACGCTGGCATTGACAAGCACATAACATGGCACTGCTTGCGTCTTTCCTTTTCTGTGGACTTATTGCGCAAAGGTGTTGAACAATCAACTGTGGCTGGGTTAATGCTCCATACGAGTACTAACATGGTCGGCAAGATCTACCGGCGTTATATGGATAAAGACGGCGAAGAGGCTATTAAAAAACTACCAGGCTAATGAACATACCAGTAACCTTTGAATGGAAGGGAAAGGAGTATAAGGGAGTATTAAGCAAAGTTGCAGGCTCAGGCGGCAACGCTATCTGGCATCTTTCGATAGATGGCTTTTATTACGGCCAGCTTCATTATACCGACAATTACGGCTATACGTTTCACACCAATTTAAAGAACATGTTTGGAGACATGGGCCCGGAGTTTGGCCGACAGCTTGAAAGTTATCAGCCCTGATGTCTCCGACATCCATGTCGGAGACATGCGTGTCGTAGACATAAAATACCCCAACTGTAGAAACAGCCGGGGCTCAGTAATGAATATATCAAACTTTTATTCCGTGACCGGGCTTAAATACGAAGATTCTACATTGTACAACCTTGTGTAGCAAAAATTACCTTTCTTTTCAAACCCCGGCTTCGGTGTCTGATGTTCTGGCCACGGCATTTTTAATTCAATGTCATAAGAGATTGCCGATTCTGTAAAATGAATCTTGATTACTTTGGTTTCTACCACCTTTGTTTCATCAATTAAAATGTGTTTTACTTTTTCGCCATGCTTGTACCGGGATGGCAGTGTGGGAGACTTTTCTTTTTTGTTTTCTATTTCATCTCTTAATTCAAAGAGTATCGTGTAGGCCTGAATTAACCTATTTACAGCCACACCTGTAATAGGTTTATCCTCATCAAAAAAACATTTTTCGTAAACTCCTTTTTTAATGGCGAGCGCCTTGAGTTCTTCAAAATCTATATCTAGCATAATATATCTGAACCGCTTAGCCGGTTCCTGCTTTGAAAAATAAAGGTAATATTGACGAATAAGAAATATTTACGGGTTCCCGTATTAACAAAAAAAGCCCATTGTAGAAACAACGGGCGTACCAAAACTAACTGCTATGAGAAAACATAGTTCGTGTTTAAAGACGAATTTTTAAAATATTCGGTAACGTCTACCGAATTATTCATCTTCCGCAATCTCTCCGCGTGTATCTGTACACTCAAAATCATATTTAAAAATTGGCTCCAGGTCGATGTATGACTGCAGCATGAATTTTATTTGCTCTCCCGGTAATTGTAAAATACCAACAAGGCTATGCGGATATTGATCGGGGTCGTTCTTTACATACCATGATTGACCCCATTCTAAACCGGTTAATTTTAAAGTTTTGATTGGCATTTACTGTTGGTATTTCCATTGTTCATAATAAGCGTTGTCATAGAACGGGAAAAACTCTTGCTTAAACCTGGTAATAGCCCCGCGTTCATCTGTTGCAAATTCTATTATCCAGCCGCCAAGATGCGCCGCTAATCTCTTTTTTCGCATGAATGGGCTTTGATCTTGGGTTGTGCCTGTTTGCAAACAGTGAACACCACGGGTATATAAGTAATCTGCTTTATGGTAGTGCCCGACTAATAGCACATCCGGTTTTTCGCCGCCCTGGTAGCTCTCTACTATTTTTTGAACGGTATAGCTTACCGCGTAACTGCTACCACCACCCGGGTGTAATACCCGTATTTTTGTTTGGCCCTGCGGCGCTTTTATAATTACATCGGCCTCCATGTAACCGAGATAAACAAGATCAGTCCTGCCAGCTTCACGGGCTTTTATTTCGGCATAGCGGCCAATATCAATACCATTGTTTTGCACGTACCATCCTTCGTGATCATCGCCTGCTACAAAGTAGGTTGTAATGCCTTCGCGTTTTGGATAGTTATTGATGAAATATTTTATCTGTGCATCCAGGCCGTGCGTGTGTAAATCATGTTTGTTAAATCTAGCTTCGCCATCAATCCAGTTGCCGGTATTGTAAACAATGGTGATACCCTCTTGCTCGTAGTAGTCATACAGCTTATTTAAAACATCCAATCTTTCATAACGTGAGCAAAGATGATTATCACCACACGCACCGAACTTATAAAACCCGGAATGTGATTGAACGGCCTCAACTTTTGTTTCATCTGCTTTTGGTATAACACTAGTGAAAATTACATTGCCATCCCGTATGGTGAAATTGTAGCCTGCTTTAATCAGTTCTTCTACGGTTGCTTTTATTTTGCTGATACCCACATCAAACAAATCAGAAAGCGATTCAATAGAATGAACGGCGTTTTTCTTAAATAAATCTCTTACTCTTTTTGCCAGGTTGTTTTCTTCCGGTAAAACGATTTCGGCTTTCTTTGTTTCTGGCTTTCTGCGTGATAACGGATCGAAAGCAGTTAAAAGTCCGTTTTTTCTTAATGCAGCTCTGGCTACGGCAACCGTGCCTGTTGTGGTTTTGTAGATGGCTGCAATTTCCTGGTTAGAAAGATCGGGGTACAAAAGAATATGCTGATTAATCTTTTCTGTTTGGGTCATTGTGGTTAATCGTTTAGAGGGGTAAGCTTTAGTAGACGGTTAATTTAGAAATTCAGAAATGTTTTTATGCTGCTAATTTTTCGTTTGCGCCTGCATACCTCATAACCTTCTCTACTACCTTCATCGTTACTATTTCCTTCAATAGTATTTATGTAATCACCTTCTACACTTTCTACAAAACCGGTATGGCCTAAGCCTTTACCAAAGTCCATTATAAATACATTCCCTGGCTTTGGTAGTGCTACAGAATATGCACGGCTTTTATTAAACTGCATCATTACACCACCGGTTTTGAATAGCTGATGTTGCTTGCCAGTTTGTTGAAAGCACCAGTACACAAAAGCCATGCACCATGATGCAGGAAAATCAATTCCTACACTATGCAGATAGCTTTGCACAGGTTCGCCCCAATTGCTACCACGTGGCACTTCTTCTTTGCCAACTTGCGTGCCTGCAATCTGCAGGGCTTGTAATGCTACTTCGCTCATAAAAAGAATTGTAAAATGATAATTGCAATAATGCAGATACAGAAAACAACCGGGTAAAACTTGCCCATGATTTGATCTAGTTTCGATTCTGTACCAACATAGAAAAAGGGCTTTTCACGGATAAGATTTAATGCGGTATTTAATACCGGCATGCGCTCTACTAACAGAGCAACAACCAGTAATAAATTATGCTGCCAGAACCACACACCGGCTACAAGAGCGCAGTATGCAGCGGCCCATAAAGCATGGCTAATCTTTTTGTTCGCTTTGAATAAGCGGGCCTGATAGATAGCCGTGCTTAAATTCAGCAGCAAGAATAATATTTGGATGGCGTAGATCATAAACTTAACCCCACTGGTGTGTAACCAATTAAAACAAGGGATGCAAATGTTAGCACCAGAATAACCAGGTAAGGCCATTTGTTTTCTTCTACGAGTGCGCCGTCATTCCATAGTGCAATACACACAAGCGCAGCAGCAATAGTTGCCACACTTGTAACAGTAATTTGCAACCACCCAAAATGGGCATGGTCAGCCATAAAGAAAACGCCAATATGCAATGCAACGAAAGCAATGGCAATTATTACAGCGGCAACACGTTTGCCTTTTAGTTCGTCTGCTCCTTTAGAGCCTTGTTGAAAGTCAGTCATAAAATTTTATTTGAATTGATTAACTAATAGCCCACCAGCTACAGCGCCTAAAGCAGTCAGCAGCCAGCGGCCTTTTTTTGTTTTACTTAATGCGATTTCCAGATCATGATTTGCATGCACTGCGTCCATTAGAAATTTATTGAGTGCATCTATTTGCTTATCCTTATCTGCAAGACTGGTGTATAATTTTGCAATGGCTGCGCTATCAATTCCCCGCCTATCCGCTCCATTACTTTGTAAGCTGTCTATGGTTTGTTTGTAGGAAGCTGCGAGCAAATAAGCACTATCTGCCAACCGGATAAATTCAGCGCAGGCAGCCAGCGCAGAAACAGTATCGCGGCCTTCTGCTGCTGTCCTGAACTTATTACGCTGGAAAGTCAGCTCTACTATTTTATCCCGGAACTTATTTTCTATTTGCATTTTAATAGCTTCCTGTTGCAAGCGCAATGAATCGTTTTCGCTGTGGGCTGCAATAAGCGATAAAGAATCGGCTGTATGCTGTACCCGTTGTGAACTGATAACACCGTGCAGGCTGTCTATTTCAGTTGTATGATTAATTACAACTGGTTTATTGCATTGCCACTGCAAAACAATTACCAATATCAGGACTGTTATTGTGAGTAGTAGCCAGGGGATTGGTTTCATTTCACTTTGCTTTTAAATTTTTCAATCCAGCCTACAATATTGTTGAGGCCAAACAATCCAGCGGCAAGAGCGCCAGAAACAATGAAAGCGCCAATTAGTAACTGTGGCCAGAAATGAACAAAGCCCCATGCTAATAAGCCACCAACGATTGCTGTTGCTATAAATACTTTTAGTTTCATACTGTTAGTTTATCGCTGCCCAGAAAAACCAGATCCAAAAGATGGTGGATGCCAGAGCAACTATTGTTAATAATGATATGAGGTGTTTATGTTTCAACCTACATCCCCGGTTTTATCTTTGATGCCATCGGCTATATCAGTTTTATAATCAATAATTGTATTCAAACGCTTATTGGTTACTGAGAATAACCGGCTGCCAAGATCCCCACCGAAATAGCCAATGAAAACAAATATTGCCTTTACGTAGTCTATTACTGCAGGCTTCCATTTCAGAAAATTATCTACCAGCATTAAGCAGATAAGAATAAAAATGAAAGAAGCCACAGAGGAAAGCCAGTCATCTGTTATAAACTTTCTGAAACTAAATGGCGCATTGGCCACCTTTGCTTTTTTCTGCATGGAAGCAGCTTTAAGCGCAATAGAAAAAGCCATACCCAACAAGGATATAAGAAAGCAGTAAGCATACAGTAGTAGTGTCATGGTTGTATTTATTTAAATAATAAAATGTTTTTTGGCCCCAGCAGGAAACGTATTTCCGATTCATGCTTAAACAGCGTTTGATCGTGGTATTCAACCAGCTTTTTTATTTCATGCCGCTCAACACCTGCATCCCGGATACTGCCTTCTATTTCAAGAAACCTTTTGTTATATGCTACATCCAGGTTGTTCACCTTTGTATAAATGGCACTGGCTACCATCAATATTTTTATGGTCACCGCAAATACGCCGGTGGCGCTGAACTTCTGTATTATGCTTAGGACTTTATCCCAATCCCATTTGTTTGTTTTCTTCTTTTGTGGCTGAGGTGTCATTGCTTTCTTTTTATTGTTGCCGGTAAATTCTTAATAGGTTGCTTGGGCCTGTACTTGTCTTTCTATAAAAAAACATTGTAGGCACTTCATTTATAGTTGTCGTTGTTGATCCTCCTGTAACAGATAGGTAAGTACTGGTGCCAGTTTCAGCACTAAATGAAAGCACTACCTTTTCTACTGAACCCACAGCACCGGGAAAGTGCACAGTTTGCAAAGAAGACTGGCCGCTGTCTGAACCAAACCAAACATAACTGCACGCTGAATCAGTGCCGGGCTTCATTACTTCAATCTGTGTTAAGCCTGTATATCCGCCATCAATTAAAACAGCCGAGTTTACATCGCCTGCATAATTCCCGCCTCTTGTTGTAAGGCATGCTGTTAAGTACCAGTCTTCATAAAATGATTGTAATTCGCCGGGGAAAGAACCATCTTCATTATAAGCCATGCCGTGGCTGGCGAACCTACCCGCTGCCTGTGTGGCACCGCTGCTATTTACAAGGCTGTAATTATAATGGCGTGCTATTGGCGAAATAGATGCGTAAATAAGTTCTCTAACATTCAATATGCCTTTCCATTGTCTGCCAGTATAACCGCCTCTTGGAAGTGTAACAGACTGATCCCAGCTTCCTGCTTGTATATCATTAGCCGAAGCCGTATCATACATACTGCGTCCGCTTTCGCTTAACCACAGTGGCACACTCGTTGGGTAGTATTTATAAATTCTTCTTGCTAAAGTATCAGCCCATTTTAAAAAGCCTGTATGGCTGTTAATTGCTTTCTCTGGCGTGGCAGATGTTACACCCACCTTTTGGTTGTTGTCGCGTTGTATGCCGCCGAGGCTGTCCGAGGTATCAAAATATTTGTGAAAGTCTATAACATCAAACGGCACTTTGCCATCACTGCGAAACATTTGCGCATAAAAATATTGAGTAGCAATTGTAATGGTATCCGCATCTACCAGCGCTGGCATTACCACTTTCATATTTGGGTCACCATTTTTAATTCCTATAGGTGAGCCACCCACCAATAAAGTATTTTCATAGCCATCATAAGCGCTATTAGACATCATGGCAAATTCTACCTGGTCGTTTCCATCGTGTGCATTGCTTTCGTTGCCGTGCGTCATGTACCTGAAAAGATCCTGGCCATTCGCTACAGTGCCAGAAAAATCATTGGTGCCGCCTGTTGTTCTACCGCAGGCCTTTGCTACATTCTTTAAATACAGGCCATGCCTTACCCAATTCGCAGGGTTGGCAGGATTGCCGCCGACAGTATCAATATTAGTAACACCTGCACTATTAGCATTTATATAAGCGCTGCCACCCTGGTTGGTAAAGTAAATTTCTTTGCCTTCGGTTTTCATGGCGTTAATCACACCTGCAGTAATATCAAAACCAGATATAGTAAAAGGGAAACGGAATTTTGTTGGTATGCCCTGCGCTGTTGCTGTATCGCCATACGACATATTAAAAAAAGAACGGTGTACACCATGTATGCTTCGTGAATGTGTACCATAACCATTAAACCAGTTTACGCCTGACTTTTTCATCAGCGTTGTTGAATCGGTTGCCTGGTTGGCCATTGTGCCGGCATGCATCGCAGGCCTTAGCGTAACGGTTGTGGAATCGTAAAGGCGCTGGCCATTGAATTTTAGTTCCCCAAATTTTCCCAATTGTTGGGTACTACTGTCACCCTCAATAATTACAAACACATAGCGCATACTGTCTGGTATAGTCATGCTACCGGTTACCCAGCCATTTGAGCCAGTGCATACCAAAGAATCAAAAGGCCTGAACCCATACAGGTAAGGATCGTCTACGCCTTTCCATCTTTCGTGATAATCTGGCCGCCAGAATTTATCACCATTGAAGAAATACATTTTGCGTCCACTTTCACCACGGGCATAACCCTGAATTGATGTTATGCGAACCTTTTTTGTAGTGTCTCTTAAATTGGTTACGCCTACTAAGTCAATCCATCCCCGGCACTTTCCATACTTGCTATCCTTGTGGTAAACATGGTTAGCGCCAATTGATTTATTGAAGCCGTAGTAATCCTGCATTTTTCTTGGCGTTCCTTCTGTTGAGGTATTGCCGTCTTTAAATTTGTATGGATTGTTTTGATCCTGGCTGGCATAGTAGAAATCGTAAAACGCTTTCATTTCAAGGGTAATCGTTGGGGTAACCGCTAACCCTTTATTCTGCGCCCACAAATAAATGTTAGTCATGCTATCAGTGCCCCGCGGTGAAAAAGCACTATCCCAGGTTGTATTGCTATGGTCGTAAGGTGAAGGCAATAATACTTTTGTAGCAATGCCACCATTGGCATTAATGCTATCTGTAAGCTGATTAGTGAATGCAGGGCCGCATGTTCCATCGCTGGCACCTACCATTAAATGAACTCTTTTTCCAGCCAGGCGAGTAAACACGGCGTTACTACGCACACCGCATGAGCTGGCAGCCATAAACTTTTTAAAACGGTTGTACCTGTAATCACCACCATTGCCAAAGCCAATGCCGGTTGGCCAGGTTGGAGCTGATAAAGTATTAACGGCACCTTGTGACAATCCACACATCAACCAGTTTGTTGTATCACTTCTGCCAGTGTGTGTTGTTATCCAGTCAAACATTTGCACCTGGTTAACCGGTTGTTCTAATGCGCTGGCATTGCTTGTGCTGAACATTAGCACGTAGATAATGCTATCCGGCATCAATGATGGGTAATTCAAAAACTGCCTTCCCATGCCCACGTTGAACATGCTCGATATTGATGTTTCGCTATTGCCACCCATGGCAGCGATTAAAGGAAATTTCTTACCGCCGCTGGTGTCCGATGGGAACTTAATACCAATGGTTAGATCAGCGTTTACCGTATAGAATGTAAATCCATTGCTAACCGTCTGCGCATTTAAGAACACAAACGACAACAAGAATAATATGGTGAATAGTTTTTTCATTGAGTTACTACAATCGGTTTTCCGTCTGGTGTTTTTAATAATTTTTCACCGGGTGTTTTAATAAGTTTTATAGCCGTATAGCTGCCTATATCGTGGCCGTACGTTGTTTGCCACTGGCTAAGCGTTAAATTGTTGGTAGTGCTGCTGTAGGTGAATTTTACTACTACTGTAGTGCTGCTGTAAGGATTGCTGTAAAAGTTCTTTTTGAATCTTCCAAACACTGGAATTGTATCTGGGTTTTGCACTTCCACCATGCGTGGTATTTGACCGCTGGCAGTTACTATAAAACTGTTTGCAGAATCAACCAACCTGCGAACGCGTTGGCTGTAGCTGATTATATAACTTCCGTATTTGCCAAAGCCTTTGCAGTAGTTACCAATATATTGATTGCCTGCTGTGCCATTATTGAAAAGGGAAGTCCAGCCAACAATTTGTATGTCATTGTTCATTACAACGGCATTACGGTTAAGATCTCCGTTGTCAATGTATATACCCGCAGCAAGACCAAAGAGAGAATTAGAGCCACCATGCGCACCGTCAAAATTTCCAATTGCATTGCGGATAACATTGTTTGCTATGGTATCATTTGCACCCTGAAAAGTATAAATGGCAGCCCCATCATCTTTTTGCAGACAGGTACTGTCTAGTGAATTGTTGCGAATATTAGCGCGGTTACCGTTTACATCTATGCCATGGTAGCCGCAAGACTTCACGATATTGTTTCTCACGTTGGCTGTATCGCTGCTTAATGCGATGCCGATACCAGTACCAGAACCGCCACGGCTTGAACCTGCAACAGTGCCGATGTGGGTAACGGTGCAACCAGTAGCAGAAAAACGATTCAGTGCATCTTCGCCAGATATGCCGTTGTTAAGGCACCAATCTACCGTGCAGTTAGTAGCCGAACAGTTTCTGGCACCAATGAAATACATGCCATCGCCGCCAGAGTATTTAAAGTTGCAATTAGAGTAAGTAACATAATCCGCATCTGCATGCGATATAATACGGGAGTTTGCGCCCTGGAAATCTATATTAGTAAACGACAAGTAACCAGCAGAGCCGGTGTAAACAAGGTTATCGTACAATCCAGCTTTAACAACATTACCGCTAAGGCTTCCAACCTTGTATATGTACAGCCGCTTTGAAACTGGGTTGTAATACCATTCGCCGTCTTGATCCAGGGTGGCCATTGCATTCTGAATAAAATAACCGTTTGAATCAAGAGCAGGCCATTGTGAGCTACCATAGCTATTAACAATGGTGTAGTTTAAAGTGCTGCTAGACCTGTTTTTTATTGGGTAACGATCAATCACAAACCTGTCTGTTCTTATAGCAACCTCTGCCCCAGCGGGATTAAAAGGGATACTTGCAACTGTAGCGTCACTTATTGAACTATCGCTATGAGAAGTGATGTACAGGTAAGAAGTGTTTGGATAACGGCCCATCGTTTTCACAACGCCGTCAATTGTTACTATAGGCAATGAAGCAACATCAAGCGTTGCATAATGGAAATTGCCGCTATCGGCAAATGATAGTGTAGTAAAACCATTGATTACAGGATTTGCACCGGTACCATATTTGCCAACTCTTACAGGATGGCCAGGGGTGCCATTATAAATGGTTAGCAGCCTTCCATTAAATACATCACCGGCTTTGAATACAACACTATCATCAGGGCCAGGCACGACACTATTAAGCTTTGACAATGACCAGGCATTTGCGTCATCAAGGCCGCTACCGGTACCGCCGCCATTTTTCACATAGTATATTGTTCCTGACCATGGCTTAACAAAAATGCTTTTAATGGTGCTGTCAATTGGATTGCCTTTAGCAAAACCACAAAGGGGAATAAATAATAATATGGAAAGAATGTAGCGCATTAATAACCGTTTACTTTTACGAACCAGATATAAGATGTTGATGCGCTCAAAGCAGTTCCATTAATGTAGAACGCTATGTAATTTGTTCCACCTGACACGTACATGCCCGAAGAACTTACTACGCTTGCCGCATTACCATTACCAGGGGAAAAAACCGCGGTAGCCTGTGTACCGTAAGAGTTAGAACCCAGGTTTATTGTACAAAGTAATGCGCCAGAACCTGCAGGAGAAGTGCCCGTAGTTATTTGAAGTTTAAACCATTCATCTTTTCCAGAAATTGCAGAGCTTGGACTTGTACCTGCGCCAGTAGCACCTGTGAAATTTAAAGTAGGTGTGCCGCCGCCAGAACCGCTGCCGCCAACTGAAGAAGGATTTACTTCAATTAATTTTCCGCTTGAATTAAACCCTGCCAAATAAGATAACGTTCCAGTATTACTACCAGCTCCATACGCGTACATTGTTGCTACACCTGTATTGTCTAGATCATAGAGATTAGCAGAATTTGCGTCATTGTTTATATGGAATCCAGCAGTACCAGTATTCATCGTAATCTTGTTGGCGTATCTGCTGATAGTATATGCGCTGTAAGAGTTGTTGGTACTATTAATGTATATTACACCTGATGACAGGCCATCAGTTAAGGTTTTTATTCCAGAAAAGCTTTGCGTAGTATTAGAAACTATTCCGGGATTAGTGTTGTCGGCAAAAGTTAAAGTACCTGTTGTTCCAGATACTGTAGCACCATTTGCATTGGAACCGGATGGCGTTCCAAAGGAAGTTATCCCGCTACCACCTCCACCGCCTCCACCGATTGTGCTGTCACCATAGCTTACGCTCTTGGTGGTGGGGTCGTAGTAAAGCACCTTACTTTTCTTCGCAGATGGAATACCAGAAAATTTTACACCACCTGAAGTATTTAGGCTGCCATTTACAGTTAAAGTACTATCGGGAGAACCTGTATTAATACCTACTTGTCCGGTGGGTTTTATGTACATCGCCTGTAGCTGGCTACCAGTAGTGCCACCACTTACATAAGCTCCTATTCCTCCTGCTGAATAATAGTTTCTTAATTCAGTGTTTCCATAAGTAGCAGTAAGAGGTATTATAGCTCCTTCAGCAGTGCCGCCGCCACCACGTATTGCGCCACTGTAAGCTAATTGAATGTCACCATCCGCAGTGCCAGTAGTCGAGGCGCTACCATACATGAATATATTTTTTCGAGGCTTAAACGATCCATCACCAGTAAATTGAAAAGTAAGAACCTGTGAAGAACCGTGATAAAACTGAACATCACCGCCGTAATAGTTTCTCAGCTCAGTATTACCGTTCGCACTGTTAAAAAGCTTGAATGAGGTTTCGTTATAGCCAGGTTGATAAGAAACCAGACTATTGCCTAATGGTACTGCTACATCTCCCTCTGTAGAATGCGGGCCTAAATTAGAATTACCTAGAAGCGTACTACCACCACCAGTGCGCAGCCCATAATGGGTAACACCTGTTTGTCCATTGTCGTTGAATATCGGTGCAATATCCATAGCACTTAGCACATCATTGGTGTGCTGAGCTATCAGTCTTGGTTTAAAGTATGCACTGCGAGCAACGTTACCTATCGGGTATATAGTAGAATTATCAATCAAACCGTTGTGATAAGAAACCTTTCCTAATTGCGTATATCCTCTCACGTTATCAATACCCTGAACGAGTGTTGGCGGTAAGTTTGCTGCGATATTTCTTGCGAGGAAATCAGAGCCAAGATCGTTAGGGTGTAGATTGTCGTACAAGTATTGTACAGCATTCCCTGAAGCCAACATTGCCGAATCCTGGTCTATTACTAATATACCCCTGGAAGCACCAATACTTTTTACCGCATTCACATATTGCAATAATCTGTACTGGTTTGTCATAATTCCATAGGTTGGGGCCAATAAAACAATTTTATTGTACGGCCAACCCTTGCTAATACAGCTATCAATCACCCTGTTGTATGCTGTCGTAAAAGACGATACGGTTAAAACGGTAGTATCGCCGTTTGCATCGTTAGTTGAATATTCAAAAAACATTGCGCGGTAAATAGGGCCATACGCTGGTATTTCACCATTAATAGCACGCTGTACCATTGCATTTCCTGTACCCTGCATAGTCGTTCCCGATATGCCTTTATTGACTTGGTTTGTGCCAAGTAGTTGACATGTACGAGTGCTGTATTTTAAGGAGTCAACTGTTGGCCCAGTTCCGTATGTGATGGATGTGCCCCAAAATATTGTGCTGTCTGGAATCTTAGAGCTGCTAATAGAAAGGTTGTGATCATTGGATACCGATCTGGCGAACATAGATCGCTTTGTGGCACTATCCACCGATAGTACGCTATTGATTGATTGGGAGCCGCCGCCACTTGAAACTGCATATCTCTTCAACTCTTTGGTAACCGGATCAATACTTATCATATTCGGTGGCGTGCCGCCTACACTATCTGTACCAGCTACTTTTAATTTGCCAGTAATAGATGCTACTCCCTTCACCTGAAAATCGCTTCCATCACTTGTGAAAGTGCCGGTTTTATCAATAATGATTGACTTGTCAGAGTATTGACCTTTTAGCACCTGGGCACCGCCAGGACCACCGTCATTGAATCGAAAAGTAAAATCACAGCCACCACAAATGGGCCTGAGGTTATCAAAATAAAAATCATTTATATAGCCCTTATTAAATGGATTAGCCGCACTTCCAAAGTTGTAAGTATAACCAGCGGAGGGAATTAGGTGACCGCTGATAGTTGTAGCTGTAAGCGTTTTATTATTCAGTGTTTGTGTTGTGTCTTTGTAAACAACATTGGAGGGATCGAAAGTAACGGCTGAATCTAAGTCTATGCCTGTGGGGCCGATGTAGTCCAGGCTATCGCTATTTACACCCAATACCGCGAAGTAGGTAGGATTAACTCTTATAGTAAAATGATCGCTGGGCACAGTTGCATAAGCCACCTTATGGGTGGCACTGTCATAGATTAGCATTACTTTTCCCGTAGGTGACATTCTAGCTAATCCAACCAGCATAATACTATCCGTTGCAGAAAGTGAAATGGTGCCAGCGTTGTTTGTGATGGTAGATGTTTTGCTGGTGGTGCCGTTGAAAGAATAAATAGCTACCCCGCCGCTATTTACATTTACATAGTTGCGTAAGTTGGCCGTGTTATCTCTCTGTTCCATTAAGCCATTGGTTAATGAAACTTTTAAGCGCACGTATTGCGCAGCCAAAGAACTATCGCCGGAAATTGCTTCAAAATAATTCGTCAATGCTTTGATGCGGGTATCTTGGTTGAGTGGGTTGCTTCCTAAAATAATATTAGGGCCCACTGTAGCAAGACCGCTTGCGCCGCCAGTAATACTACCGCCTGAACCACCAACAACAGCAGACCACTTTGTGCCATCTCCTATATAAATTGTGGTAGCTTTTACTGCTACACCAAATTTATTTGAAGTGGTATCGGATGGCAACACCATTGCGCTATCTGCCCAAAATCTTGGCAGGCGCTGGCCGTACTGATTTTTATAACGGGTATACTTACTTGAATCAGCCTGCGCAAATGTTTGCAGTACAGAAAATAAAACAACAACTAATATTGAAATCTTTTTCATCTTAATAATTTCTATATAGAATTAAATAGCGTTCGTTTGCATTTGTGGCTTTACCCAATCCGATTACATTGCCATCCCATGTATATTCAGCGATATCTGGATTGTTTGATACTTTGTAAATGGGGCCGCTTTCACGTGTGATAAAAAGTATTTTCTTACCCTTCAATTCGTCTATGGTTAAAGAACTTCCTTCTGTTCCATCAGCGGTATATTTTAAATCGTAAACCAGCTTATCGCCAATCTCTGCAGCTTCGCTACCACTTACGCCAGGTGTAAAAAACAGGTCGGAAGGAACTGCGCAGATGTTTTGCTTGAACATTATTCTAATGGCAATGTCAACCGTAACCCCGCCATACATGTCGCCGTTTTCTTCTGAGTACACGACCTGTACTGAGTTCTCAGCCGATACCGCCCAATCATCCCACTGCTGTGCATTTATCTGAGCCACCACATCCATAGCTATACTCAACATGTCGCTGTCAATGTCCTGCTCATTCTTCTTGGTGTCTTCGCTTACATTCACCAAATCCCAAAAAGAAATCCGGTAGTTTAATTCGGTAGCACCGCCGCTGATTGAAATTTTCCCGCCGTTGTCTTCTACGAATACAGCAGGAAACTTTCTGGTTTGATCTGTTAATGCATCCTGTGGAAAGCCACGGTAAAAACTTCTGATTTGCTTATGAGCAAGGCAGATTGCTTTTAACCGGTTTATCACATTGTTTAAAGTCATTTCTTTTTGGCTTTCTTTTTTTCTTCTTTCTTTTGCTTCTCTAAGTAGAGGCGCATTTTTTCCTCGTTCTTTTTATTGGTGTTTTGTGCCATGGTCAAGGTTTGTATGGCTGGCCATTGAAGCCACCTGGATTACAAAATGGATTGTCTCGTCCTTCATCACCCAGGTAAATCGGTAGCGTGAAATTTCTTTGCTCAGGCGTAACGGTATCTATATTGGCTCCAGGGTTCAAATACTCAGGAAACATTTTATTCGCGTTATTAATAATGTAAAGCCTCAGCCTTTGCGCATAGAATTCTGCCCGGTCTTTATACTTGTTGCTTATGTCTACCAGCTCAGACATGGAGGGCAGCTCTGTGTCGGCACCTTGTTTCCTGGCTACACCTTTATTCCAAAACTGGTAAGAGATAGTTGTAGGCAATTCCGAAAGCGTGTAGTACATCAAGGCATCCACCAGGTACTTATCGATTAATGCTTTGTAGTTGACATTGGCCACATCGCTTTTTATCGTGCCATCGGCAATGATTGTTTGAAGCTTTGTATAAAGAGCAGTGCCTAGTATTGGCAGGATGTACATGTCCTGCGCAACCTTGATATCCGGGTAAATCAATTTTGGATCGATATTCCCGTGGATCGCTGTTCGCTCCTTTATCATTGCGTCCGATATGAGTAAAATGTTTTCGCTCATTTCTTTTTTATTACAATGTTTGAAACCCACCTATGGCGGCACTCTGGATTTTTACCCCACCATCCACCTTTTCTATCCCACACAGAATAACCCAGTCTTGCAGAGATGGATTCTATTTCAGCACGTGTATATAGCCTGCCTAGTTCAATTAATTTTTTGCAGAATGGCCGTGTCGTTGGAATGATAGCTTTTTGTCCAGGCTTTGGTTCGTAACTATATTTAACCAGAATTTGAACCGCTGGATCTTTCTTTGTAGGCGGCGGCGCTGTTATTCCCAAGTCCTTCGGGATAATTCTTTCAATGATGGTATCTTCCCCGATTGTTTCGGAGGTGGTTTCGATATAGCCCTTTTTTATAAGGCTATCGATTTTTCTTTCAACAAAAGATTTTGTTTCGCCAATAGCTTTCCCAATTACTTCAGGGGTAATCTTGCTATCAGATTTTATTAGGTCAATTATTTTCTGCTCTGTAATGGAAACATCAAAAGTTTTGAAAGCTTCCTGAATAAATATTTCTTCATCCTCTTCCGCTTCTATATCATCTGAGAAACAAACTTTTTTAGATTTTAATATTTCAAAATCATTCTTGCTTTCACCAAATGCATCGAATAGGGCTATTACTTCATCTTCGGATATTTGGGATGACATGCCGGCCTCAATACCCAGCAGGCTATTGATATCATCTTCACTTAAACCCAATCCGGTTCTTAGCAATGTTTTTGCTGCAGGTGCAGTAAGCTTACCCTGACTGTATTGGCGTATAATTCTTAATAATTGCTGATGTTGTTTAGCGGTAAGGTTTTTTATTGAATCGTTTACTTCAGCAGTTTGCGCAGGCTGAACTGTAGGCGCTGCCGTCGGAGCCTTAGTTATATCGCCAACGGTATCGGCTTTATTATCACCACCTATATTTGGCAGGTTCCATTGAACTTCCGGTATGCCTAACCTTTCAAATACAAACTGTTTCGGAAGTGAATTAATTACGTCCTTCACGTCAAACTGAATATCTACTGGGTCGGTTGGCTTTAATTCTTTTCTCCCAGGGAATATTGAGTAAGAAAGTAAATAGGTTAATTCCTTATCGAAAGACGAAGCTTTTGGCTTAGCATACGTGTTTTGAAAAATATTGTACGCACTCTGTAATTCCGTGTTACCCCCCAACTGGCCTTCTGTCTTGATGCCAAACAACATTGGAGAGGTTATGTTATGGCCGGAAAATATTTCCTGCTGTGTGGTTTTATTTAGCTCTACAAATTGTTTGTCAAGATCTGAAGCAGAAAGATCATCTACCTGCACCGGGTTGGTTGCATTTGAATCATTGAATACCAAAAGAAACTTGCCTGCATTCTCAGCACCTGCAAACTTCTTGGCCATTCTATGCTCAATCTCTCTTTTCTTTTCTTCTGTTGGCTCGCCCTTAAAGAATTGAATCATCTTTGAAGGGTTCATGCCATTGCGAATAGCAGAGAGATAATACTTGCTGATTTCAATATCCGTTTCGATGTAGTTATTACAACCGATGTACCCAGGCAGCGGGTAAAACCTTGTCATTGGGCGGTACTCAGAATATTCATAAATCTGATTACCGTAGGGCATAGCTGGATTAAAAGCGGGAATAAACTGCTCTGTTTCGCGGTTCAATAGCTTCCAGCTTTCTTTATACCAGTACCCTTGTTCTTTGCCAATGCGTATGGTGGTATAATCAACGTGGTAGATTTCGGAGATCTTTCTGCCGGCATTCCAAATAACTTCTAGTTTGAAGCCACCGTAAATTTCAACATCAAGAATAGCCTTTTTAGCAATATCGTTCAGTGTTTCACCTGTGCGGTTTACAATTACATCTCCATCTTCATAACCTTCACCGAAAATATATTTTGCCTTACCCGTTACAATTGCATTGTGCTTTGCTGATTTGTTAAATAGATAAGTGAGGTAAAGCGGGTATTCGTTATCCTCACCATAGCGGATATACTCCTTATTCCTGGATTCTTTAAACACAGGTATTTTGCTATCCGCAAACTTTAGCACAATGACATTATCGAATTCTTGATTATCCATTGTAAACTTTATAAGTGGTTGCGGAATCGTATTTAGTAGGTGTGTACTCCTCGTCTCTATCAAACATTAGCTTACCGTTTTCCAGCATGGCCCCAGCAGCTGCAGGGTTCAGATTGCTATTGCTTGCTTGCTCGTAAATGATGTAATGCCATTCGCCAGGTTCTTTGCCGTTAAACAATACTGAAGGGTTAATAGTAAATTGGTTGTAGCGAGATTGATATGTGCTGGCGTCATCGGATGGTGAGAGGATAAATGCAACGGTGTCTTTTGTCAATACGTGCGTAAAAACAAAAAGATAAAATGGGGTAGCGATACTTACATTTTCAGTAAGCGTGAGTATCAATTGTGCACTTGTATCAGACTGTCCAAATTGCAGCATGCAGATAAATATAAAAACCCGGAGTTTGTTTACTTCCGGGTTTACTATCAATCAGGTTTTTCAATTTTATGTTTGAAGGGTCGAAATAATTGCAGGATCTACAAACGGTGCCAGGTCAGGTTCCTTACCTGTGAAGTTCAATACATAACCATTTCTATCCCCCCAAGCCGTACCAGTTGAAGCAGTACCGCTTTCAAGCCTTAGTCCGTTGTAACGGCCATACAGGCGGTATGTGTCGTTTTGGTCATGGATGATTGCTATTAAGAAGTTGCGTGAAAGCAAAACAATTTCGTTACGTATAGCAACGCTTTGTTTATTGAAAACGATATTGCCTTTTTGATCGTAGAAAATAGTACCGTTCTGAATGTTACCAGTGATGGCCTCTTCAAAGTTTGCTGTCTCTCTCACCAATTGGTATTTTCGGAAAATCTTGCCAGCTCCTTTTGTAATAGCAGTTATGGTACCGCTACTCTCTGTCATGCTGGTAACGTTATTAAATTCAATGAACCAGCACTCTTTGGTGCCGCCGGTGCCTACATCGCAACCGAACAATATATCTTGGGTTAATGCGCAACTAATTGCCATGGTTAAATATTAAAAGGAGAAAGCGGGCTTTAACCCGCTCGCCCCGATTATTAAACTAGTTTGAAGGAAACAATTTCATTTGGGAACGCTACGTTCACACCCATTTTGAATTGGGATTTGAAACGCAGGTAATCTTTGAATTGGTCTGGCATAATTGACCAGCCAGTTTCTTCTTCGTTCTCCAGGTCGGTACCTTCATACAAATTGCTCATGCGCAGTCCGAAAATCCTGTTTGTTGCATCCAGTCCGTGAACCGCTGTTAATTTGTAGTTTGTACCGGGGATAGTTACTTCGCCACCTGCTGCACCTACTTCATTTCCTTTTGGCGCAAAAGCGTAAAGGTTAAGAGCGGTATATGCTGCGATGTAAGTATTGAACACATCCCAGCCAACGAAGATGCGGATATCATCCTGGCCCATTACATCCGCAGGGAATTTCTGCCATACACCGTTTACGATACCGATAACGTTGCTTGAAGTGATACCTGTAGCAACTGTGATACCGGTAGGGTTACCGTTCACTGCTGTACCTGCACCATCAATCAGTTTAATCAAACCGTCAAAACGAGAAAGGTTAGCATTACCGCTTGCAGTGTCACCCTGCCACAAAGCAATCTCTACTTGCTTAGCGATAATGTTTGTTTTCAGGTCTGTATATTCCTGCTCAAAAGGAAGTGTATTTTCATCACTGCCTTTTGTCAGCATTTTAGAAGTATATTTTTTGCGCAGGTCTTTCACACAGATATCTTCAACTACGGCAACTGCACCAACAGTTACTTTACGTTGAGAGATCGATGTGGTGCCAGAAGCCGTACGGGTACAGCCATCACCATTTTGGAAAATGGCATCTGTATCCAGGATGTTAATCTGCTCAGCGAATTTTACGCCGGTCATAACATTGCCTTCTGAACGGATTAATTCTGCGGTTTTTCCGCCGAAGATGGATTTAACAACGAGAAGATTTTCATTCTCTATTACATAATCCACTAAGGTGCTCACATTAAATGACATAGTATATTGCTTTAAGAATTCTGATTAATGGTTTTTACTACTAATATTTTTTCTGTGTTTTTGCTGCTTTGAAACCGTCTGCTATACTTTGGAAATGTTTTTCACGTGCTTCGTTCGCATCAAATTTTTCTTTCTTCTTGCCAGTCAGTGTTGCGGGGTCTGCTGTTGGTAAGCCTGTCAATTGCTCGCACAATTCAAGCATCAGCTTTATTATCCCGTCTTGCTTAGCAACTTGCTCTTTCAGGCCTTTAACTTCATCCTCTTGTGCAGAGAATTGAGAAGCGGTAACTGGGTTTGTCAATTTTGCCAATTGCTCTTCCAATGCTTTTACACGTGCTTCCATTGAAGTATCAGGTTGTGCGGGGTCGGTTACCATTGGAGTGTAGGCAGTGATTGCACCGGTAGCATCTACAGTGATGATTGTACCATCCTGTAAAATCAAATCGCCAGCGGGTGCTGGCGCACCATCAATTGAAACCATATCCCCAACTGCAGGAACATCGCCTGCTTGTATGATGGAAATTTGACGGCCATCTTGCAGCGTATAAATTTCACCTTCTGTATTTGGCTCAGCCGGTGCTGCTGGTGTAACAACAGGAGGCGCGTCAAATAATCCTTTTATTTTTGCGAGAAGATCTTTTGCGTTCATGCAGATAAATATTATTGTTGAAAATCTGTTTCGCTTAGAATTGCCTCAATGCGTTTTTTAGCCGCCTCTGCACTCATTTTTTTCATGCCCATGCTTATGCCTGGCACGTTGTCTTCAAGCCATTGCTTCATCTCTTGTATGGCTGCTGTATTTGTTTTGATTATTTTACTGGCGTAGTCGAGTAACTTTGATTTATCATCGATACCTTTTACTGAGGCCATTTTTACTGCATCGGTGCAATTGCAAATCATTGCTTCCAGGAAGTAGATATCATCCTGGTTTAAATCCATTGAAGCCATTTTCGCTGCTTTCATTGGTATATAGTTGAATAATCCTTCAATGCTGAATCCTTTTATTTCACCGCTCTTTACCTTTGCCCATACTTCAGGGTTGTTCACCTTTGCAGATATGAACCAGCTGCCGTCGTTGATATCTTCAAACCCTGCCAGGGCATTGACGCCTAAATCTTTATTTGAAACAAAAGAGTTGAAAATGGTAACATCGCTCACGGCTTGTTGCGCATCATGGAATAGGTTGAAATTTTTCAGGTAGCCTTTTGCGGAGAATTTTTCTACTATGGTTTGAATAGAGGCCTTATCAAAAACCACATAGTATTCACCCAGTTGATCATCCCTGCGATAAATCGGCATGTCAGCAATCATGGCGGGGCCGCTGATTATCTGCTTTTCTTCGTTGATAGTGAACTTGCTTTGGCGATCGTTGAAGGCTTGAAAATTCCTTTCAATTGCCGGGCGGTCAACAAGCCCTATACAGCTTACTTCTAAGTCGGAAGCGAATGAAGGATCTATCTGAGCTTTATAAATAGGGAATTGCATGCAGATAAATATTAATGGCAGGATTATGTTTCGCTTAGCTTTTTTCGTAGCTTTCGCGAAAACACTTATATGAAAAAAATAATACTTGCTTTTTTGGTGGTATACCCGGCTTTTTTGTTTGCCCAGAAAAGTGATGTTGTTAGCGATTCAACGCAGAATAAATCAGCTCTTTATTCAAAGTCATTGGCATGGGTTGCTAAGACCTGGAAAAATGCGAATGAGGTTATACAGTTGAAAGATCCTGACGCTGGTACGATTGTAGTAAAAGGCGGTATTCAGACGGTGCCAAAATCATTGGGCATACCAGCCAAAGGAATCACAATGACTACTGTAACCATCCACACAAAAGATGGTAAAGCCAAGATTGAATTTGAAGAAACCTTTTTCAAGTTTGAGGTTGGCACATTATGGAAGACTACAGATGATAGAACCGCCGGCCAATTTGAGAAATGGCGCGACGGTTCGTTGAAAGAAATGGAAGACTTAATAGCAGACTATAAAAAAGCGTTGTTGAAGAAAGATGATTTTTAACCACCTCCCAACCTCGCAGCACGGTTCAGCCTTTCGTCTCTATCTCTATTATTTGCAACATCTGAATCCAATACATACGCACGACCGCTTGTTGCGTTGCCAATATTGCTAATACTTGCTGCGTCAATAGACGTGCTGGATTGCGTGGGTGCAAGTGGGGCGGCTGTTGCTGGAAGCCCTTCAGTTGATGGAGCTGAGCCGCCGCTTCCTTGCCCTGGTATTTGAACAGCTACGATTTTCTTTACTGCAGCAATACCAGTTGCAATGGCACCTGCTGCTGCAACAGCACCCAATGCAATACCAACAGGGCCAGGTATCGTTGAGACCATACCACGAAAAGCAGCGATGGCAGATTGGAATGTATTAATCGTTGTGGATGCTATTGATAAAGCTTTACCTACAGCGGTTTGTTTGCCTGCGATATTGGCCAGTGTTTCTAAACCACCAGCAACAGCGCTTGCCACCTCTTGGTTGTGCTGGCGTTCAGCATCACGTATTGCTTTACGTCCTTCAGCCAATGCAGCAACCTTCGTGTTGTAGTCTTGTTCGCTGATTACTTTATCATCAAAGGCTTTCTGCACTAAATCCTGCTCTGCCTGGTTAGCTGCCAACTTTGCATCAAAGTCGAAATTATGCGCATCGATAATCGCTTTTTGTCTCTGCTCTTCTAACTCAAACTTTTTCTTGGCATCTTCTTTATCAAACTTTGCCTGCGCTTTTTCTTGTTGGGCCTTTAGCTCCGCATCTAACGCTGCTTTGATTTGAATAAACTTGTCCTGATCGTCTTTATAATGTTCAATGGCCTGTGCAAGCTTTTCCTGGTAACCGATTTCAAGTTGAGCAAGCTCAGACTTACGGGCATCAGTAATCGCATCCAGTTTGCCTTTATTGGTAATTTGTGAAAGCTCTTTCTGAAAATCTGCCTCTTTCTTCGCTGCTTCCTGGTCACGTTTTTTATTTATCGCTTCCGTCTGAATGCTGAGTTGAATATCTAGCGCCTCATTTAGTTTCGCCTGTTGTGCCTTAGTAATTTTCTTATCCTCAAACGCCTGTTGATTGGATCTCTTCTCATCCGCAATTTTATTTTGTAACTGTTGCAGCTCCTTTGCATAACTGTCTTTTATTAATGCCAGGTCATTATCCTGTTGTAGTTTTAAAAGTTTATTATTAAACTCTACTAGCTTTTGTCTTTCTGCTTTGGCTGCATCAGATGCTTCTTTGGCAGCCGCCTTCCTATCTGCTGCGTCCTGCTTTTCGGCAGATACCAATGATTTATTAATCCTGCGCAGTTCGTTGGCGTTATCAGTTTCGCCTTTTATCTGCTCAGCCTTAATGCGCTGTATCTCTTCAAAGTTCTTTTTCTCACCGTCTTTTTCAAGGGTGAGTTGTGCAATCTTATTTTCAGCGGTGCGTTTGGCCAAATCAAGATCTTCCTTCGCGTTTTGCTGAGACGCGGCTTGTAATTCTTTTAATGCGGCAATACGTTTTTTTACCGGTACATCTTCATCGGTTGCTTGTTCACGTAATAGTGCTAAGTCTCTGGCTCGCTTCGCTTGGTCTAAGTCGTTAGTAGCTTGCTCCCTTGATAACTCCTGAGCTTCCTTAGTAAGAGCGGCCATTTTATTGTAGGCATTGGCTGCAGCATCGCCCACTGATTTCATATCAGCTATGGCACCAGAAAAATCAAACTTGAAAAGCTTTACTATTGAACTGGCAATTTTATCCAGGTTATCCAGCAACGCTTGGCCAACGGCTTTGATGCCGGCAAATACCTGCTCTACTTTTTCACCGCCTTCAAATGTATTTGTAAACGCTTTGTAGATTAATGCGCAAACTGCCACCAGTGCAGTAAGTACTGCAACAATGGGGTTAGCAGCCAACGCTTTTAACGCCACATTCGCTTTGCCTGCACCTTCTACAACGCCACCCAATGGCCCTGGCACACCTGCTATCTGTTCTTTAAGTTTAGAGAATGCGCCAGTACCGCCCTCAATATCTTTGGAGGCAGAAGCCGCTGCCTTGCCAGTATCGGCAAGCGTTGTCTTCGTGTCCTTCAGGCTTTTATTGAGCGTGTTAACATTCTGGTTGCTGGTACCAGTATCTACTTTTATTTGCGCCCCTATGACGGTATTGCTATCAGGCATTGGTTATTTTTTTATTTGCCATCCATGCTTCATAAACACCTTTTTCTTTCAGGTATATTAAATCATGGAACGCTTGTCTAATATTTATTTTGTAAGCCTCTTCAAGTGTTATCCTTTCATAAGCTGCGATCTGCTCAGCACTATACATCCAACCGTATTTTTTATTGAAAGGGTGCGTTTGCGCATCTGCGCTATGGACGTCCGGTGACACTCCAAATAATACTGGGTATTGGCTATTTAATTTTGTAAAACTTTCTTTCACTGCATTGATAGATGCCAACACATAAGTAATTGGGCTAGTTAGAAAATACTCTGCCCTGTCGGAATGACCTTCTGCGCTGTGTGCCTGTAATAGTTCGTTACTAATAGAGGCCATGATAAGATGCCCGGACTGTAAAGGGTTTCTTGTTAAATAGTGATTTATTTCTATGTACTGCCCCAGGGTCATCGTGCTTACATCATGATTCAGTTGATAAATCCCGATTTTATTTTTCAGTTCTGGCACTACCTCACCAGTTAGCGCCTTGGTGAATTTGTTGATTAGCTTACCTGCTTTTTTGGGGTTAGTATTATCCAATTCATACTCCGTAAGGCCAAATACAACGCATACAGCATAGAGCACCTTGTCAATATCCGGTATATCCCTTTTATTTATTTCGTCAATTTGCTGAAACTGAAACAGCGATATGTTTTTCCAACTAAGCATTTGCGTAGATTATATTAAACCTTTCTCCAGATGTTGTTGCAAGGCTTACCCCTATAGTTGTGTTATCCCAGGTGAATTCCGTACTGTCTGGCGCTGCGCTTACCTGGTATAATATTGCCGACTCCCTTGTTACCAAAAGCACCTGCTTACCTGCAATGGTTGGTATTACTATTGAAGTGCCTTCTGCACCAGAGGCCACATATTTCAACACCTTAGCAATAAGCGTAAGCTTCAATTGCGCTACTGTTACCTTTCCCGCTATACCGGTAGTGGGATCTGCTAGCGGCAAAAGCTGTGTACTGTCCATCGCTGTTGCATCTGCAACCGGGCTTAATTGATTTATTTTCTTACCCATTTATAAAATATTTAATCATATAAAATATCATCTGTGTTTTCTAGTATGTGATAATCATCTCCCGTAGGCATTGCATCCACATCAATACTACTGTATAGCATAATCATATCATCGGCAGGGATTGCTGGCGGGAAGCTGTATGATGTTTGAATTACTTTTAATAGCTGTACTTCACAATCACTCGGTATGGTTGCGTTATAATCTGTTATCTTATTCAACCGGAAAAGAATACCGTCTACATACACGTACTTTGAAAAGTCCAAATCGGCAATGTCTTTTGGCGTTAAATAAAATCTAGCTGTCAATAGCTTGCTGTCCTTGTCGGTAATCTCTGCCATGTAGGAAGACCAGTAAAGATTGAATTGCGTTTTTGTAAGATCGCCTGCGGTCAATACAAAAAACAATTCATTGAGAGGCCCAAAGTTTAAATCATTATCCGGCGCATCTGGATCGTCGAAATGCCCTGCATATCCATAAGAGGTAAGAGAGGCCAGTACAGATCCGGAAGGCAGTTTTGAAAAAAATACATTCGTTACCGATGTTGTTGCACCGCTAACAAGTGTCAAATGCGTATCATCTGCTATTGATGACACCTGACCTAACAGGCCAATAGACACATATAGATAATCCCCAACGGCTAAATCAGTAGTGAATTTGGTAGATATTCCTGTTACGGATGTATTGCCACCGCTGGCAGACAAACCTCCATTAACGGCCTTCTGCGCCACGGAATAGATGCTCCAGCTACTTACTCCTGTTATCTTCTTAGTCTGCATTATCCTGATAACACTGTCTATATTCTCTTCAACTACAGAAGGTGCGTTGCCAGTTTGCTTTAGTATCGTTGGATATACTTTCTCTTCGCCGGTATACCCCACTAAAGGGGTAGATGCGAATATTAATTCAAGCTTGTTTGTTTGCGAAGCAAATTCAAATTGCGAATCGAAGATGTAAGAGCCATACCCCTGGTTGTATCTTTTTTTATAAAGGTCATTCCAGTAATCAGAATCATCTTTATAATTATAATTATAAGTCCGACTATTTAACTCGGACATTGGTTTTATTTTAATCGGGCTATTCCTGTTCAGCTTGTATGTCCAATCAACGCTGCTACCAGACCCGATAGAATAGAAATCAATGAAAGGCGTGATTCTTATTAGCCGCTCATCAAACTTATCCTCGTAAACATACAGATTGAACAGTTTCACAATTGATACAAGAAAATCCACCTGCTTAATATTCTGCGGGATGGCTGCATTAATATCTATGGTATCATTGAGCAATACAGGAATAGCGACATTAGACGGCGTATTGACAACAATAGATGCGTAATTGCTGTACATGGAAAATTGCTCCGATGAAGAACCTGGATTGGTTATACGGATAGCGAGATAATCCCCGTTATTGATTGTCAGTGTAACATTGAATACGAGGTCATACGGCGTATCACTTGCCGCATTGTCGAGGTCAATTCTTTGTAGTGGCACTATCTCTGTATTCCTGAATAGCCCTATTGAAAAAACTGTATCTGGTGCGCGATAAACGCCTTTTATCTCAATGGCTACTGTTATCGTTTGTGCTGTTGCCTCAGTGTAAGTGAAGATGCTATTACCGCCAGACACGGTAAACACGCTGCTGCTGATTGTCTCAAATTTATAGTTCGTGCTTCCGGATTCGCCAACATCTCCGAACGATGCTATATAATCAGTAAACCTACTACCGGTTAATAATGTGTTACCCTGTTTAGTTAATCGCTTTTGATTATGGGGAACAATCAATCTTTTGAACCTACCAGTATTAAACAACGCAGAAGAATACCGGAATGAGGCAGCGGCAAACATCTTATCAATATATTCCTTAACATATAGCGCCGGGCGAAATGTTCCGTAAGCCCAATTGTGCTTATCGATGGAATAAGTACCGTAGTCAATCATCGGGAAATACACGCCACTGCCAGGCGAATTACTCCAACTGCCAGTGATATTAGCTATTGAATAACTGGAATTATAAGCGGAGAAGTCCAGGTCGGTAAGATAAGCCGATGAAAAGGCTACTGATAAACTTGTCAGCGTACCATTCAATGCCACCTCGTATTCAATGCGGTGTTTATCCTTCACTATTTCTAACAGCCTCAATGTGCCTTTGAAAGTCTGCAGGTAATCCTGAAACATTATGCACTTCGCAGAAACAGACGGATTGAAGTTATAACCTATGTTTGTTTGCGCAGGATCATAATTGTTAGAAATACCTATGTCGAATATGTGCCCAAAGATTTTATTATTATTAGCCGTGCCTGGTATCACAATCGTTTTGCTAAAAGTAGTTTGGCGGGTGGAAAAATCTTTTACGTCATCAATAGCAAACGTCAGCAGGCTACTGAGATCGGAATTGATATCAAGCTTATTATTCTCTACAAACAGTTCGGTCATCATCTGAATTGAGCGTTTAATTGATTTCCAAAAACAACCTCCATTGTGATATTGGTAAGCTCATCCACTGCAAACTGTTTCGGTGTATAATCTTTTGCGCTTAATGAAACTGGATAGAAATAACCGTTTTGCTCCAGGTAAACCTGGGGGGAAAAGAATAAATCAGCAAGCCATAAATATTCGCCATCCGTTACCCAATCGCTATTCAGTGTCATTTTCTCTGTCATCTGCACAGAGTATACCGGCTTAGTTTCGTTGTAAACATTGGTAGCAGACTTGTAAGATGGTATGCCATTGGCATCAACTGTAAAAGCCTGCTTGCCATAATCCTTTCTTTCTATGTCGTAGCTTGTCTGGCTGACTTTTGAAAAAAGCTTTGTTTCAAAACCTCCGTATTGATTGAGAAAGTGAACAGCATACGGCGTATAAGTCGGCTCGCAAATAACATCGATGCGGTAAGACTGCGCACCGATTTGAACAGTGTAATAAGTTGTAGCAGGTGTTATTACTCCGGCTAGCAGAGCGTTAATATTGATTGGCGCTACATTGAACACTAACATTGTATTGGCCGCTGCTGGCGTTACAGACGTTGTATAGGTAGTGCCGATATTGGGTGTTACTGTTACAGAAATAGGCGAATTGGTATTTGCGAAATAAGGTATAAAGTAAAACGATGAGGATCCTAATACCTTACCGCTGCCCGTACGCCTACTGGCAACCTTCCCGGCGTAAGCTGTTAAACTGCTTGTAGTTCCAAAAGGACGTGTATTGTAGTTATTGAAGAAAACTCTTGAAGAGTCTAAGGTGAGGTTGTAATAGGATGTGTATGCATATTCCTCACCGAATTTGATTTGCACAGAAACATTGAAATCACCAGTTGCCATGGCCTGCGCAACGATGGCCGAACCTGTTGGGTTAAAGGTTGCGTTTATGTAGCTTCTGATTACCTGGCCAATATTAAAAACCCCAATACCAGTTAGTGGATCTTGTACACGCTTCAACCTGGCTACCATGTTACCGTTTACATATACATCCGCTATAAACTTGTAGTTTGGATAGGTGGCCGGGTCGGCTGTTTTAACCGGCTCAGCCACCGTATAGATGAGGTCATCATGTACAGATGAGTATGCCGGTGGGTTGTATTTGATTGTAATCGCCATGCAGATAAATATATTTTGGGCGCTATTGTTTTCAAGATTTAAAGCTGCAATGCTGTTAGTATATCTACTTGTAAGGCAGCGCCTAACCTATCGGCTATCTTTTTACTGCCCGCTATCAAGGCCTTGTCTAAAAAGCCAGTTGCTTTTATACCATATTTTTTAATGTTCACACCAGCCCCGAATGCGTTCTTTGTTGCAAGGTCAACCGATTTCTTTTCGTGCCGGCCATGCGCCCCGTATTTCTTTACAGTGTTGCTCGATGTCTTTTGCTTGGCATGCCCGATACCCGCAGCCAGTGCTTTTACCATGGCCTCAGATGGTAGCGGCGTTTTGAAGGAATAGCCCGCTGTGCTCTTGCCGCTCTTTAAACCCTTTACCCCGGCATTGACAAATAAGCCGTAGTAGTCCATTAGCAAATCAACGCTGATGATATTGCCACGCTGTTCAGGATCTCCAGCGATAAGAGATGCGGATAGGTGACCAGTAGACACGGCACCGGATTTTTTTAGGTTGTCTTTCGCGTCCTCCAGCATTTCCCCGATAATTAGAAACAATTCGCTGATTGTATTGCGTGGTTGAAATTCATCCTTACTGCTGCCTAGCCCATCCAGGAAGCCATCTGCTAATGCTGTTGCTTGTGCTTTTGAGATGCTCATGCAGATAAATATAAAAAGCCCCCGATATGTTTCGGAGGCTCTACTTAATTTCTGCCAGATTCAATCGGCCATCTATACCGCCAACAACTTCGTAAAGAACCGTGTCGGATTGATAGGTCAATATTCCACTGGCACTGACTGCCATAATGGAACTTAGCATGGTGACAAGATAGTGCTTTTATTTGAACATATCAAGGGGCATATCTTCAGGGTTTAATCCTAAAATATTAGCATGCTTGGTTCTTCTATCAAGTAAAACTTGATTGAATTTATCTACTGGCATGAATGATACTGAAGGATTGTAAACATCTCTGGTAAGCTTCACATGCCCAATAGCCTCTCCGTTAAACAATAAGGCGTATTCATCCGGACGGTCAATATGAAATACCCTAGTTAATAGTTTTGCATTTTCTGGCGTCGCGCCTTTTTTTATTACATCTTCCAAAATATACTTCAACATTGCATCTTCATGCTCTTCCAAAGTCATAAACTTTGGGATGTCCTGAATTATACTACCATAGTTAAATGAACCGCACATATTGTAAGTTTTAATTTTTACCAAACACTTATCTCCCCATTCATTTTTGAAGCTGTCTGCCACTTGTGCCATGCAAGAGCTAATGCGCAAACACAGTCATCGTGCAGGCCGGTAGGGGCTGAATATTTTACCCCTGACCTGGTAAACTGGTATTCAAAATCGCTTAGTTCATCTACAATAAGGCCAGCGGGAAAAGTTATTTTGCGCTGCTGTATACCTGAAGCAAGGCCTTCCATTAACTGCTGCTTTGATGTGGAACTAAACCGGTATAACTCAACATCTCTTACCGCTGATATCTGTTCGCCAATAGGATCGCCCACCCCTGTACTATCAATACAAAGCCCGGCCTTTGGCAGTGAAAGTATTTCCTGCACAGTTTGCCGCCAATCTTTTTGAAAGCGATCAAAGTAGCAAACGCTACCCATTTTATCCAGGCCGATAATAACCGTATAGTCATAGCTCTTCGCGAGATCAACCCCAAAACACACCGCTGGATTAGTTGATAAAGGAAATGTGCACTGTGCTATGTATGCGGCTCCAAATGGATTGGCTACATTTTCTAAAAACTCTGCTAAATATTCCTGCTTAAAAGCCGCCTCTGGCAAATCCTTCCGGGCATCGTCTACTTCTTCTTTGTCAATGTACGGATTGGTATAGGTTGACATTTGCCAGCTTGCCCACTTTTCTTCTGCCGTATCCTTGCCACGGCTAAACAACTTGTAAAAATCGTTCTTGCCTTTTGGCGTTGATAAGAACCATGCATCGCCCTTGTAATCGGTTAGCGTTGCACGTATGCTTTCAGTCCAGGCTTTCCAGAGGTTTTTTACAAACGCTGCCTCATCCACTATCACACGCTTATACTTTCGTGAACGGCCTGCCAATTCGTTTTCCAATGACCAGAATTCAATTCTGCCGCCAGTTATAAGTTCGATGAATTGATGTTCGTGCTTACGCTTTATTACCGGCTCTAAAGTTGAAACACATTCGTTGTAGGTGCCATCCAGCAATTTATAAGTTGGAGTAAAATATCCGGTAGGATTGCCATCTAATGCCGGTTCAGAAAGCAGATTGATTGCCATGGCAGACTTGCCCCAGCGACGCCCGCAACACAACGTATTAAAACGGCTGGCGGTATCAACAACATTTTGCTGCCCATCATGTAGCTTCTTCAGCCTTACTGTTATTTCCATTGTCGTATACTACCCGGATTGTTTTAGTGCCAGATTCTTCAGTCTTGTTATTAGTGCTTTCTGCAAGGCTATTTATGCGCTGTGTGATGGATGGGTTATAAAGTCCGGCCATGCCTCCTTCAATCTGATCTTGCCTGATTCGGTTCTTTATACGCGCGCAGATAGGGGTAAAGTCTAAATAGCGATTATCCCTATTGCTGAAATAATCCTTCAAATCTGCAATTACACCTTTGTCAAAACAATGGTTTTCAAAACCTTCCATTGTCAGCGGAATAATTTTCTTTCTCTCTACCTTCTTAGCTCTTGCGCCTACCCAGTCTTCCGTAATTATTGGATTAGCCTTGATATGTGTAGCATATTCTTCAAAAAGCTTCCATAGTTTTTGCGGATTTGATATGTTTTTCGGCCTACCCATTTCTTTTCAATAATTTTTTCCAACTCTTTATCATGGTTAATTCAACTGGCTGGCTTTCCTCGGTCTTTTCTTGTGAGGTCAAGTGCCAACCCTTACACGCTTCACAGTAATACGCCCTTACCTCTTTTCGATACTGCTTCCGCTTTCTTCGCTGGAGAATAGCTTCGGCTTCTTTTTTGGTGAATATTTTCTTACTGCAACTCATCGAGCGTTTGCTTCATATTGATGGTGTTGCCGTCTGCCCATATTTCTGATTGGTTAAGTGGCAGGTAATAATCACCGGTTGAATCGTATCGGTCTACTGCTTTGCCGTAAATGTGCCCAGCTCTGCCAAGGCTTTCATCTTTCTGTCTGCGGTATTCTGAACCATTGCCTACATCATGGCCTATATGTTCTGCCCGCAGGTTAGGAAGGTAGTAGCTGATAAATCCACTCTTGCTTACCCGGTAACCGAAATCACTGTCTTCCATTCCATACATGCCAAAATTGGTGTTGAAGTAACCCACAGCGTCTAAGGCGGCTCTTGTTATTAAGGCGTTGCCAAAAGGGCACCAGGTTTCATGTACGCCATATCTGTTAACTGGTGGCAAGGTTTCTACTGTGTGGATGCCCACCATGCCAGTATGCGGTATTCTTTTGGTGGCTTCTACCATTGCTTTTAACCAGCCTGGCGGCATTAGAATATCGTTAGCCATGGTAACTATAGCGTCATGTTCTTTTGCTTGCTGTAGTCCTTCGTTCAATGCGTGGGCAATGCCTTTGCGGTCTACAGTTATTAAATCGAAATCATAGCCAGCGTTGGGTAGGTTATGATCTTTTACCCGTTGGGTATAATCATGGCGCAAATAGTCTAGTAGGATGATTGCTATTTTCATGCATATTTCCATTTAAACCCACCAGCACTTTTTGATCTGCCAGTGAGATTATTACAAATACTTGTCTCTATAATTCCTAAAGTTCTTCCAGCATTTCTGGAGCTATCCCATTTCGCTATTAATTCGCCATCGGTTGAGAATTGCAATAGTGGCTTTTTCTTAGCTTCAATTTGCCATTGCGGAATAACTTTTCCTTTTTGGCTTTGACCAACCTTCATGTTCCACTCCCTAGTATGCACTACTTTTTTTAAAGAAATACTTTTTTTTAACTGGGTCTCTTCTGAGAAAACTTGCTTAGATCGAGCAACACGCAGTAGGGCTTTTGTTTCTTCAGTATGCTTACCATATCCATTGCCACCTTCTTTTATATTCAGTAGTACAACCCCACACTCCCGATATTGATCCATAAACAATTGCTCGTATTCATTTAAAATGGATTGATCTATATCTTGTGGAAGACTACAGATTATTTCGAAGATGTGAGAATCCACACCGTAAGACTTTAAAGAGCAGTGTAATTTTCTTTGCCCGCGCCCCAACAATCTTTTATGATCAGCCATACGCCTTTTTACATTTACACTCTGACCAATATAAACCTTACCCGATGGAGATGTTATTTTATAAAGACCTATCATAAAGCATCTTTTTTATAAGTATTATAATTGGGGTGGTTAATATTTTCACCAATACACCTTGCAGGGTTTCCCACATATTTTTTATAAGGCTCGGTCTGTAATTTTTTAGTAATAACAGATCCCATTCCCAAGATGCAGCCTTCGGCTATCTCAACATTTTGGTGTACCGTACAATTTAAACCGGCATTTACTCCACTTTTTAAGATGGAGTGTCCGCCAATTTTTGCACCACAACTAACCGTAACACCATTAAACAATACCGCGTTATGCCCTACATGTGAATGTTTAAGAAGCCAACAATCATTACCTATCATCGTCTTGCCATCCCCGCCGGAATCAATTGTAACTAGCCCAGTAATATTGTTGTTATTGCCAATAACCACTTTACCCATATCTTGATGCCCCTTCCATTCAGCAGGAAATCCAATAATGCAGTAAGGGCCAATGGTGTTGCCCTGCCCAATCTCTACACCTTCAGCAATCAATGTAGTGGGGTGAATGCGGTTAAATGGGTATCGCTCATTGTTTGTCATTTGCGATGGTGTTTTTTATTGTTGCTTGCCCCTTTATTACCGGTGAATAAATCTGCTTCGCCCGCTGGTTCATTCAATGGAAACGTAGCGGCAACTTTTATTGCTTCGTTATCTTCAGGGGTTACCAATTCTTTTACCTCTACCTCTACCTCTACTAACTCAACTGACGCATCGGTTGCAATAAGTGTCTGCGGATTTCTCACCAGCCATTCGTCATACATGCGGTACACCGCTCTTACAAAATCTGCCAGGCAAGGTGCACACCACATATCGGTTGAATAGTTGGGTGAAAACTCTTCACGCATTACCCGCAATAGATCGTCTTTCTCTTTAGAGTTTAACCCTTTTAGGTACTGCGCTTTTACAAGTGTCTCGTGAAAGTGCCTATTTTGATCCAGTATGGCTTTGTTTTCTGCTTTCATAATATTTTATAGAGTAATTTTATAACCCACGTTATCAAAATTTTTATCCGGCTTTTATACTTAACCGTAAACTTGCAGACTAGATCGTCGTCAGGTTCCAAAAATTGGTGCCCCATAAATATGAGAGGGTAATTCTGCATTGAATGCGTTTTTCCACTCTGTGTCTGCCAGATTATATTTGGTCTATACTTCATGCGCTTAAAATCTTTTCATCTATTTCAGCCCATCTTCCAATTTTTCTTAACAATGGATTGAAGAATGGGATGTACAATATTGCTGCTAATATTAACGGCAAATAACTAACACTACAGGTCATAGGCGCTAACATTCCAGCAGCAAACAAACAAATACTTGCCATCATAAACCACAGCCATACCGCCTGCTTTAAAGTTTTACTCATGCATTCACTTTTGAAACTTCGTATTCAAGTATATGTTTCCTTGCGCGGTTAATCTTAGTGAAATTGAAATGCTGTTCGCAATACTCCTGCAGTTCCTGGCCTGCTTCTTTTTGTCGCTTCTTACTTGCCACTAATCTTTTTACATGTTTAATCCAGTCTTCAGAATTACGGGCATATAGTACCGGGAGATCTTTGTAAGGATGCACGTTTGAAGCGATAACAGGCAAACCAAGGTTGGCAGCCTCCAACACTTTAAGGTTTGATTTCATCCGGTTGAACATCGTGTTTACCAGCGGCACAAGGCAGATATCAGCATGCTTGTAAAGGCTGTAGTATTCCGTTACCGGTTTACCTTGTTGAATGCTGTATTGATGTTTAAAGCCTGCAGTGTAGATATTCGCCATCTGGTGCCAGTGCTCTTCCTGTTCCTGCCAGCCAGCTAACACCATCTTTATTTTCTTCGCTATTGGCGCTAGCCTGTCTATTGGTGTTTGAAGGATTGATATGTCATCCAAGTGGGTAACACTACCTTGCCAAAACAACCTGGTTAAATGATAAGGTTCTTTTTCAATAAGGAACTGACCAGCTTTCGGAATAGCATTGGGGCAAACGTGCACATTTTTATTCAGTGGTATTATCTCATTAGCCAACCGGCTATGTGTAGTCATGATAATATCAGCCGCGCGTATATGCTTTACTAACTGCTCGGTGATATTGTTTTCTTTGTAATGCTCAAAAAGTATATGGCGATCGTCCAGCTCCCAATAATCATCCACATCTACGCAGATTTTAAAGCCGTGCTTTTCTTTCAACTCTCGCACCTTGGCGTCTGCATGGTCTGGCAACATGCGGTTATACATGAACACATCACACCCTTCAAAGTGTTCTTCCAGCAAGTTGTTGGTTACAAAAACATCAACATCTTCCATTAATAAAAGTGGAAGCATGATGCGATGGTAACCTGCGCCGGAATCTTTATTTACGTAAGCAACTATTCTCACGGTATAAATTGTACGATTGATTTCTTGATAATGTCCATTCCTATTAATGCTGTTGATCCGTCTGACAACTTACAAGACAGCCCAATAAATTTTCCTTCTCCTATGTTCTGAGATATATAGGTTAATTGTGTCAGGTCAACCACATTATCGTGATTAAATTCAAGCACTTCTTTGGTTTCTGGTATTGTTATTTTTAATATTGGCATAAGTGATTTTTTATAGCCATCTCATTTTAATTGCATCAAACAAAGCGCCTATCAATAACCCTGCTGGTAGAAACATATACCATGCAGGCGCGTGAAACAATAAGGCAACTATCATCGTAAGCCAACCGCTCATGCATTTCAGACAATTGAACGGTTTTATTACGCCAATCTTCAAAACTTCCACCCAGGCAAATGCAAGGCTGAAGCCAAACAAAAGAACTAATGCAGGTGAAAGGGCAGGCAGTGAAAATTCCTGCCATAACAGTGATGGGCTAGAAAAAGTTATATGGCAACCTTTGAATATAAAGACCATTGCAGCAATGAACACCACCCAGTATATTATTGATTTTACGATTTGCATTTAATGGGGTTTGCGTTTATATAATCCACCTTCCGTTTTATTTCTTCCAGTGATTTCTTTATTGTTTTGTAGGCGCTTGAATAGTGAATGCCGGTGTGCTCTTGTATGGCCCTGTAGTTGCCGTGTTTGATGTAGAGCTTTACCATTTCGGCGTTGTACCAGTAGAGGTTATCAATTTCTTTTATCGACAAGTCCTCGATTTCTTCTTTTTGCATTCTGTCTTCTATGTCAGAATCGCTATCGTGTTCCATTTGGGCTGAACGTTTTGAAAAAAACGATAACTCTGTTTTCGTCCAACCTTCCCCAGTATTTGCATTGTTTTCCCAATCCCCATTTACATGATTGCCATTATATTCAACGCTATGCCTTTTATATCTAAGCGCAAAAGGAGAGGTATTAGATTGAACCTGATTTAAGATAATTCTAACCACAAAAAATTCTAACTGCTTTTTATTATGTAGTTCTACTATCTTATCTTCCGGCAATTCACAAACAATCAATATAACCTCTTGTCGTAAATCATCCCGAAGATGCTCCGGCTCCATCTTTCCGATACAATCGTTAAAGTTTTTCCCGGTAAAAAGTTTTTCTATTATCTGGTTTCTGGTCAACCCGCTTTGCGTTTATCAAAATTATATCGCAATGCCGCCTTGTTTCTATGCATTTAAAAATTCTTGGTAATGTAGTTACCAACTATTTCGCATCAATCATTTCATCCAAGCTAGTAAAACCAAATGCTTTTTTCAGTAGGAGAAGATTAGTAACTGGCGGCTCGGCCTCGCCTTCTTCATATTTTCCGATAAGCCTGCGCTTGATTCCGGTCTTGTTGGCAAGCTGCTGCTGTGACCACTTTGCTTTTTTGCGGAGTTCTTTTAGTCTGGTTGAAAAGTTTTTCATGATCAATTATTATTTATTTTATCGTAGTCGATTTGTCGCTCCCAGTCCGGTTCATGTGTTCCCTCTTTACATGGTATCTCTGCCACTAATTCGCCAATTACTTTTAAGTATCCTTTGTTGTTATCGCACCAGGCCTGTGCTAGTTCATAAGTTGGGGCTTGCACATTGTCACCCATCCAGCTTTTCATTTCGCCGGTATGTGGATCAAGTGCTTTTATTTCTGTAGTCCAGATTCTCATAGCCTTATCGTGTCGGTGTGGTTTGTTGCGCTTGCATGTTTAAGTTTTCATAAAGGCCGGAATGATCCTGCATCAGCCTGAATGTTTTTACAATGGCGAACGTTGTGATTTTTACAGACACATCTTTCAATCCATAGTCATGAGACTTTAACAGGTCATCCGCTACCCGCTCAATAGCTGAAGGGATAACTTCATTAATCTTTGCCTCTCTCACGAAGTCCCCGATCTTACCCATTACCATACTGGATAAAGTCATTTCAGGGTGATAAAGCGTGTTGTAGAGCTTTTGAATATCGCTGATTGAATAGCCAATGCAGGATTTTATGGTGATGGTATTGCCGTCTTTTGTGGTAATAGTTTGCATCGGCACATCTACCATGCGCATGCGAGTGGTTTGGATGAAAACCTGGTCAACAAAAGGTATGCGCCAGTAAAGGCCAGCGCCTTTTATTTTTGGATGCTTGCCACGTCTTACATGGATTGCCTGCTCCCAGGGCATTACTGTAAACCACCAGTTGAGTAGTTTGCTTATAAAGTCGGCTATTGCGTTAAGTACATTCATTTCCCAAACATTTTAATAAACTTCTCCATCTGTTCTTTTGAGAAGTGGTAGAAGGGTTCTTGCCCTGGTAGTTCAACGTAATAGGATTGGGCGGCCAGCATGGGATCACTGGGTTCGGTATAATTTTCTTTTACATGTGATGGGGCTTCAAAAAAACAGTCCTCGCAATATGAAAAAGTTTCATTGCCAACTGGGTTGCCGCATTTAATACACATGTTTTGGTTTGGTGTGCTGTCTTCCATAATTGCTTGTTTTATTGCTGTTGATAGGGATGGTTTAAATGCTAAGTCCAGTCGTTATAATGGGTTAGCCTCACCTGTGATGTTTCCGTTGTCTCTGGTGTGGTTCCAAAATACTTTGGGTTAATGTCTTTTTTCATGATGTTCCAAACACCGGCGTTAGGCCAGCAACAATAGATTTCATCGCCGTTTGTTAGTCTAACATCTTGCATGGCTTTTTCGTAACCTTTGCTGTGGTCATAATTAGACCATTCTAGCGTCAACTCTTTACTCATATCTCTATTGTTTTTACTTGTTATTGATGGCATCCTTTGCTATCTGCTGTACCTGGCACATCCAATCTTCGTTTTCATAGATACTACTTGGGAATGGATGGCTTTCTATTTCTTCCAATGCTTTTTTCATCCGGCTGTTCTCCTCTTGCAGTTCTTTTACTCTTAGGTTTGCAAACTCTTCCATTGCAGTTTGTAAAACATCTGCTATAGTTGTCATTGGTTGACCGATGGGGCAATTATCCAGATGCCAGTTTTCATTAAAGAATTTCATCCAGTCTTCGCCCATGTGTTTCTTCAGCACTTCTTCCGCTGTTACGGATGCAGTATTAGTAGGGATTTCTGTTTTGTCTGGTTGGGGGGATTGGCGGCTGTTCCATTTGCCAATAGCCTTTTCTTCTGTTTCACTCCATCTGCCATTGCTGGCTGGGCAGCCCGTATTTGTACAAGAGACAATAAAACCTTTTGTATGAAAGACATTTGTACTATCATGTAAAACAGATTTGCTGCCGCAAAAGGGACATGGCTTTAATTCTACTCCTGCTGATTTATTCATTGGTTGTTAGTTTAAGAATACTAAAAAGAAATTATGTAGCGTGTGCAGTTCCCCGTCAGGCTGCAATTCTGTCCTACACGGTATCCAAAAAATATTGGTTTGCTTTAAAAAAGTCCTTCGCAAAACGTGCATTTCTTTTACAGTCATAGCCTGCCGTATCGTTATTGTATAAGCCATGCGGGTTTTATTTTTTACAAAGGATTAAATAAAACGATCTGCAATTGCTTCTTTCAAAATCCGAGTATGTTGGGTCTAATGATTTCTCCAAGTATTCACATCTTTTTTGCCAATACTCCTTTGTTCCAAAAGCAATCTGCTTAGTCTCTTCTTTTAATTTTACTAAGTGCGGAAAATCTTCAAGCTTTAAATGAGCGTTGTTTTTATTCATACAATCTATTTTACAGGTGCTTGGGGAATAGGTGTTTGAACGAATTTTATAAACTCTATCAGCGTTTTTGGAGTAAAACAAAATGTAGCTAGTGGTACATTATCCTGCTCTCTGGCTGCTTTTATACACTCTTCTACACTTGGTAGTTTTTGATTATTCAGTACATACTCAGCCCCTGCGGTGAAGGCTTTTTCAATAGCGAATGCAAATGGAGATGTTTGAGCAAACGCAGCATAGTTATTTGCCGCCTGTTTTATTTGTTCTGGTGTCATATGGGTTAATTAAGGAGTTACAATGGTGCCATCTTTTCTATAAGATGGAAAAGTTTCTTTTGTTTTATAATCATGGGTGCCATCTCCAAAATCCAAAGTCCACGCTTTTTGGCCGTTATCAAAAAACTTTGTCCACTTACCCAGCCTACACACTGGCTTTCCTTCATATCCCTTGAACCCGGTTCTATAGTCATAAAGGTGTTTCCACATATCAGCAACAATCCCTATTTCACCATCAATCCATAGTTGCCCATTCGGATGAAACTCTTGCCACTTTATTCTTTCCAGTATCATTTTTTACAATTGATTTGTCTGATTAATTAACAACTAAATACGGCATGCCACCTGGAAGAATATTCCAGTGCTCACGTTCCATTACATAGGAAAGCTTTCCAGATGCTATACCAAGGCAAACAAGTTGGTCCATTGTCTTATGGAGATCTGCCCATTGGTTTCCGTTTAAATCATTACACATGTTTAAAAAAGACATGCCACCGCCAGCGTTTCTTTTAAATTCAACTGGCAACTCTGATAACATTTGTGCAATAGTGGCTTCGTTTTCTTTAAGCCTCGTTGGGTGAAAACCTACTTTCATTTGAACACCTTCGGCGAGTAAATAATTATCTCGTGGTTCACCGTCTTTAAATAAGCAACTGATAAAAACAGAATTGACATTTTCAGATGTTAGTTTCATGTCTGCCATTGTTTTATAATTGATAGTTAGTAATACATTGATGCTTTTATAAATTCTGCTGCTACTTGTGGTACGATTGCATTGCCGATTGCATGGAGGATAGGCTCTCGGTGTTGAAACCCATGAGCCAGCAACTGAATGCCGGGTTCAATAAGCCTGGCTTTTCCATCGGGACAGATAACCCATTCGTCACTATCCCACATCCCTGCACTAGCATTGATAAATTGATCTGCTTGCCCAATTTCACCCGGCGTTGAATAGACGGGTTGTAATAACTGCCCCTGTCTCTTATATCCGATGCTGTCGTTGTAGGCCACAAGGCCGGAAAGACTTGTTCTCTCAAATTGGATGGCGCTGTTCTCCCTTTCCGCTGGATGCGAAAGTTTCTTTGCATAGCTTCCAAACTGCGTGGCGGCAACCTGTCCATGGTGTTGCAGGTAGCCCACAAACCAAAGTCTATCCCTTTTGTGGGGTGCACCAACACCGACAGCTGGAAGTACAGCCGACCCGATGGCGTAACCTTCCGGCTCCAACCCTTCATAAACATCGTCAAGCCACCCCTTGGTAATTGCGTTTGCAACCTGCTCTCCAAATATTGCTGCAGGTCTGCACTCTTTAATGAGCTTTTCCCATACTGGCCATAGGTGCCTATCGTCTTCTTTACCTCTTTGCTGTCCTGCAGTACTGAAAGGCTGGCATGGGCAACTACCTGTCCATACTTCTCTATCTGCTGGCCATCCGGCAAGTCTAAGCGCAATTGCCCACCCGCCGATACCGGCGAAGAAATGGCACTGGGTGTATTGGTTGAGTTCATCTGCTTTTATTTCTGTTATTGATCTTTCGTCTACAATGCCAGCCGGGATAATTCCGTCTTTCATCATCTGCCTTAACATCGCTGCGCTTTCTGGGTTGAATTCGTTATAATAGTGGCTCATTGTTTTAAATACTCAATTACTTCTTTGTTCTTGTCATTAGCCTGGTACCAGTTGTAAACAGTGGCTTTTAGATTTTCAGTTCAATACATTTAAATCCCTAAGCCTTGTATAAACACTGATAAAAAACGCATCATTTACATCTGTAAATTCTTGATACTTGATACAGGAATTTATAACTGTGGTGTGATCGCGGTTGAAAGCTTTCCCTATTGCGGTGGTGGTTTGCTTGTCCTTATACCGCAGGATATAACACAGTATATGCCTGATATTTACCGCTGTTCTTTCCCTACTTTTACCTTTTAAGTCTTTCACGGTAATATTAAAAGCGGCTGCAGCTTTCGCTATTCTTAGCTCAATAATCATCGGATCGATTCTTGGCTTAGCATTATTTTGATGCGCCAGGTAAACGATTGTATCCATGCTTGCTTTTGATGGTAGAGGTGTCATAATTCTTGGTTTACCACTTTGATAATATCTTCTATTGTCTCAGCTATATTCACCTGACCTTTCCAGGTGTTGAAAAATATTTGTTCGTCTGGCGTTAGTTTTCTTTGGCTGGGTGTTTTTGCCGGGTCTTTAATTTCAAAGCAGAAGTTTTTTCCATGCGCACCAACAACGATATCCACAAATCCTTTTCCGATAGTGTGGGTTGATCTAACTGACCAACCCACCTGTCTTATCTGTTCCATTAGTTTTGCCTGGTTGGCATCGGCTCTTTTAATCATGCTCGTATTCTTCAGTTTCTATTGTGCCGTCGCGATTTACTGTTACGCTTACATGGTCCCCGAATAAATCTTTGAAAAACTCTTCAGGTATACTATTAAGCACCTTTGTTATTTGTTCATAGATTTTGTATTCCTTCTTGTCAAAATCAGGATTGGGAACACTTTTGTATGAGTTGCCGTCTTTCACATAATTCGTTTCGTCAAGAAACTTTCTTTGTTTCATTTCCTCATCATCGCTGTAATCATCTATGCCGTTTATTGTCAGGTAATCCGCATGCACACCGAATATGCATTCATCGCCGTCGTTGAAGTAAGGCGTGTATTGCTTCCAGCCAAAACTGTTGATGCGTTTGGACTTCTCAAACAAGCCGGTAAATAACTTTGGGAACTCTGTTTGAAGCTTTTTAGTTAGCTCAGCTTTTTCTGCTTTGAAAGCCTCTAGTTTCTCGTTGATTTCTTTTAAAATTTCCATTAGTCAATAATTGATTGTTTATAATTGGTTTTGTACAAAAGCGTTGCTGATGTTGGCACTTTGCGGCCGTTCTGCATCCATTCTTTAAACTCCATGTTCTGAATAAAATCCTGTGGCGTTGGAATGAATTTCTGCCGGTAATCTTCCAGTATGTGTTGTTCGCATATATCTTTCACCGAAACAATTTTACCATCACTATTGGTCATTGTATGCCCGTAGATTGGCAGCATTACTTCCTGAATCCAAAACATGGTGTGCGTTAAAACCCTGTGCCTGTTATCCGGGAAATAGCCTTTGCTGCAGTCCATCTTTGCGTGCAGGTGGATATAGTCTTCCATTTTGCCGCCGTACTTTTTGGCTGATGATATAGCGTGTATATGTGGTGCTGACATTTTAGTTTTTTAATTGAATCAACAATGCGCAAACCTTACCCAGTTCTAATTGCGCCTTTGCGTCTTTTAATGGTTTAGATTTTACAAAAACCCGGATTTCTTTTAGTGTTTCCGGGGTTAGCTTATCCAGCGCTTTCATTTCTCCATCACTTACACACCGATCAAAAAAGGTTGCCAGTTCTTTACGCTGAATACTGAGTAATGAAACATGATTTAAAAACTGTTCATCACTCCAACCGTTTTTCTTTTTCAGGTCGAATAATGCCGTTGCTATGGTTTCATCGATTTGCATTAGTGCCGGCTTTTGCTTCTCATTCCTTCGATATGCTGTTTAAACTCAAAACCCGATTCCAATTTCCACTGGTAGCTATTCACATAAGAGTTTGTAAAATCAATATGCATGATCGATTGCTTTGTACCTTTTATCTGATCGGGCTTTATGCCATGCTTTTCTTCCAAGTGTTTTTGAAATGCTTCTTTCTCCATTTCTTCAGCACCGCAACTGCATTCAAACACATTTATTTCATTTGCCATTACTCTTGTTTTTCGGTTGTATAAAGATTTTTGATACCCTTTCCTAAAGCTTTCACCAGGAAGTCAGTGATTTGCCCTTCATTCTCAACAAAACCATCCTGAATTAGCACTTCTTTCATAATGTCAGGAACGGTATTCTGTCGGCCTTTTCTCATTCGCTGAAATGCGTTTTCGGTATATCGCCTTCTATAGTTATCTAATTCCTCTTTTGTGTATATTTTTTGTTCTGGCGGATCTTTCACCGTCTGTCTATAAGCCTCAGCGGACCAAGCGCGGTATGCATTTAAAATCCTTGATACATATTCGCAGCTAAAATTTTCATAGCTCTTTACCTCGTCAGAATCCATGTCTAATTTTCCAGCAATGGCCATTTCAAAAGCCAGCTTGATTTCTTCAACTCGATTGCCGGGAAAATTTCGCCTTAAAAACTCTTTTAAGAAATCAAATTCAAATTGAGCCGGTAGGTTGTTTGGCCGGATGCCCACCAGAAGCATACAGTAGCGCAAGGCTTGCGTAAGTTGATCGTTCTGGCATGTTTGTATCAAATCGCTTTTGATGGCTGAAATAAGCGCAAATTCAGTGGAGCCGCTGCATGCCTGCAATTCTCTGCTCTCCTGTACTTGGTTTTTGGCTGTTGTGGTTGTTGGAAATAATTTGCTGATGTGCTCCATCTTTTTTGTTTTTTAGTTCAAATAAACCCTTCCACCTGTTAGCGATTGACTGATTGATAATTTCAACCGCAAGGGACGTTTGACCTCTGGCCAGTTCGTAGAGATGGTTTATTGAAGCTTGTTCTGTTTTTACGGTTTTAAACTTGTCGCGGTGCTCAGTGAACTTGTATTCTATCCAGGTTTGCCACATCGGAAAATCTTCAGAAAACGGATTTTTTATTTTTTCGCTGTCTTCTTCTTTTTCTTGATCTTTTTCTTTTTCTTTTTCTCTATCCTTTTCCTTATCCTCAAAGGTTTCTATACCCTTTGAATACCCTTCCAATACTCTTTGATAAATACCGTATTTTTTTAATTTTTGAATTACGGAAATGTGTGGTTTGCAATTTTCGCTCAAAACACCATACTGGAATTCTATAAAATCGATTATAAAAATCTTTCCGTCCGGCAAAAAATCAATGCGCTGCGCGAATTTTTGTAGGTCTTTTTCTGAAACATTTTGGCCGATATATGCAGACGCTAGTCTCCAGTTTGGCGCCCAAACGCCTGCGGCATCGCATTTATCAAACAGGTACCTTACTAGGCATTTTTCTTTTATGCTTAACCCCATAAACCATTCCTTGTCCCATATCTCTGTATCGGTAAATCTTTTGCCCATTGGATTAATTAAAAACTTGGTTAGTAATCTGATCAACTTTTTTGCAAATAATCAGCTCAATGTTTTCAAACTGATCGTATTTAATTCTTAACAGGTTTATCCTGTTTTTAAGGCAATAAGCGGTTTTTGTAAAATCATTAATCTTTGCGTTGTCGCTTTTGTCTGCTGCGAAATGTTGCTGCCCATCATACTCAATGCACAAGTTGTATTCTGGTAAATAGAAGTCGAAGTATAAAAGCCGCTGTGTTTTTGGTGAATAACAGGAAGTGAAAAACCATTCTCTTTTAAAAACTATTTGTTCAGCAGTCAGGAAGTCGGCAATCTTCTTTTCACCTGCACTCATTTTTGATCCCTTCCTGGCTTTGGTAGTACGGCTGCTGTTAATGCAAACCTTCTTCCTATTCCTGGTTGCCTGAATCAATCTTTTCTCTGCTGCTGATAACTTCATACACTTACTTCTTTTTTGGCATCGAGGCTTTTGGTAATCGCACAGCCTTTTTGATTTTTACTTTTTTTACTTTAGCTGGTGTGTATCTATCTTTCAAATCAGCAGCCAGTGGTGCCACAACTTCAGCCAGGTATTTTATTTCGTTTTTACTGGGTGGCATTTCCGTATAAATCAGAATAGCATTTGCCAACCGTAGAAGATCCTTTTTTGCGTTTAGTCTTTTCATTTTTTAACAGGTTAGTTGATTATAAGAGATCAAATACTTTAAATTCTGTGGCGCCTTTAAAACCTTTTGAGAGATGGATAACAACAGTCTGTATCCTTGCATATTCAAAAGTCTTTCGTGGCAATGCGGTAACTGAAAGCATCCCGTATTTCTTTAAAAACCTCAGCCTCACATCGCTGTCAGATAATGTAAACCAGGGCATCAAAGCGATAACAGTGTTACTCATTTGCATGCACTCAGTCAGTATAAAATAGCCCAACCTCATTCCCGCTTTATTAACTCCCATTGGCGCATACTTCATGTTGGCAAACTTTGAAGAGAATGGCGGGTTCATTACTATTGCATCAAACCTTTGTTTCTTCAATAGAAAGAAATCTTTTGGTGCGGTAACCTGGTAGCCATCTAAACACTTTACAATATTTCCCTGGCCAGGTGTAGGCTCTAATACCGTCTTTACTCCAACTGGTAAAAGTGAGCGCATGTATTCGCCAACAATCAAAGGCGTTTGAAAATCGCAGGCATATTGTTCCCAATCGTTCTTCTTCGTATGATCAGCTATTTCAAAAAGAGTGTTCATTACTTCAAGTTTTCTAAAAACCTAATTCCTGTTACGATGCATTGCACGGCCTCTGCCCTCATCTTCTCTACTTGTGCCGCTTGTTCTTCCTTTGTTTTTTTACGCTGGTATTTGTACTGTAATGAAGCTTGAACAAGTTCTCCCGCCTCTTCAGCAACTATTGCAGCACGGCTAACGATGTGGTCAGGCCATGACGGGAACTTCTTCTTTGCTCGTCTTAACTCTGTATCCACGGCCTGCCAGATTTCTTTCTTTTGCATTGTTGTTTTTCAATAACCGTTTTCAATTAATCGTTCATCGTTACATTCCCATAGCGTACAATAGCAGCAGTGAGCCTTTGGGTTAGCTACTTTTACAGTGCCGATTTTTATTATTAGATATTCTCTCGCCGCTCTTAGTATTACACTCCCAAAAGCGCGGCTCGATGGCGGCAAATCAAAATCAATCTCAGCGCAGTAGCTTCTAAAGTCTTCTGCTTTGAATCGTTTGTTTACCTTGATAAACTCTATAAGTTTTTGGTAGGCACGTTCGCTCCATTTTTCGCTTACTGCATTGGCGTGATCTTCTGCCTGTTTTATACCGGCATCTCTTGCGGCAATACCTGCGGAAAAATCTATTTCGGGTTGGGTGTACATTGCAGATTAACTTAAAAGTGAAAAAGAGTTTTTTCTACTGCAATGCGTGTGTGGCGTCATTCCGCTATTAGCGGGAATAAACTGAGGTGGAGTAAGTGCTGACATTGTAAATATTTATTTGATGATTAAATATTTCAGTCAGGTAAGCGGATTAAAAATGAATGGGTAGATAAGTAAACGGGCTATACTGAAATGCCTTGTTCCAATTCAGCGCAGCGTTTCATATCTGCTAGCGCTACTTCATTTGATTCATAGAAACGGGTAGGTGCTACTTGTATAGAGCTTGAAGCATTGTAAATCTGTTGTGCGGCAAATAATGCGGAAGTGTGTTCTTCCAAAGCTTTACCTCTTTCGCCAGCTAAGAATACAACCCAACCTGCACGGCAGTGTGTAGTATCGCACGTATGCCAGGTACCCATGTCGAGTGAATCTTCGTTAGCGCTTGCAGCTTCCAAAACTTTTTGGTGAATGTTTTCAATCACTGGGTAATTTCCCATAATGTTTTGTTTTGCTTCTTCGCCTGTAACCGAAATGTTTTCTTTGAATGATAGGTAGGCGATGTTTGAGCAACCAGAGCAATCAGAGCAACGAGAGCAACCAGAGCAATCAGAGCAATCAGAGCAATCAGAGCAATCAGAGCAATCAGAGCAACCAGAGCAACGAGAGCAACCAGAGCAATCAGAGCAATCAGAGCAATCAGAGCAACGAGAGCAACCAGAGCAACGAGAGCAATCAGAGCAATCAGAGCAATCAGAGCAACGAGAGCAACCAGAGCAATCAGAGCAATCAGAGCAACCAGAGCAATCAGAGCAACGAGAGCAATCAGAGCAACCAGAGCAATCAGAGCAACGAGAGCAACCAGAGCAACGAGAGCAATTCCAACAACCTTTATTGGTTTCGTTGTCTTTTTCGTAGTTGGGGTTTTCCTTCGCAAAGTCGGCATCAACGCCGTTTATTTCTTTGTCGGTTCGGCTGAGGAACTCCCAATAATCTTTAAAGATTTGTGTTTTGTACATGTTGGTTTATTTTGTTAGTTGATTTTTATTTTGCTAGTCGGCTTTCAGAATATCCTTCAGCCTTTGCTTTCTTTGGATCGTCTTCTATTTCGCGGTGGTGTTTTCTACATAGAGACATAAAATGTTTTATGTCGTATAAAAGCTTTCCAACTTTACCACGTTTGTGGTGTACATCTGTTGCTGGTAGTTCGCAGTCGGCATGTTCACACATTGGATTTTCACTCAAATATTCTTTACGTGCCTGCTTAAAAAGTTTCTGTCTTTGCTTTTCATCAACAACAGCTTTATCATGTTTTGATGTAGTACCCACTAAACGGTAATGATTATAACAATGATCGCCGTGGGTGGCTTCTCTTTTGCAGGCGGGGAATGAGCATTCTTTCATTTACAAGCTTTTAATGTTCTTGATGATATGCGCCTGCATTTTGTTTATCATCAATTGAATGTCATTGACAATAGCCTTCGCTTTTTCATTAGAAACTGTAGGAAGTTTTAAGTCGGAAAGACTATCAGAGAAGGATTGTAGTTTTTCTTTGTCAGGACGCAAAGCAGCTTGTCTTTCGGATTCTAATTTTTCCAGACGTTCGGCCTCTGCTTTTTCTTCCGCTTCCTTCTTGGCATCGGCTATGGCTTTCAACCTGGCGTCCTCAGCAGCTTGTGCTTTTGCTTTCTCTAGTTCAGCAGCACGTTTTTTTGCTGCCTCGGCTTCGGCCTTTTCCTGTTCCACTTTTCTTTTTTGCGCTTCAATCTTTTCTTGCTCAG
>JAOTRH010019421.1:0-22259 GCA_034768845.1 Heliamphora exappendiculata | reverse complement strand
TTTATTATTCCTGTTATTTCATTCTCTGTAAATTTCAATTTATTGTAAATTGTTAAAAGTTTAATAAAGATGTATTTTTTAGATCCCCGAGCATGTATTTTATGTCGGCGTTGGAAATTCTCCCAACATGTTGAATATCAGAGAAGGCGCTATTGTAAGAAAAGGGGGGAAATTTTGGGAGGGAGGAAAAGAAATTTGGCAAAAATTGTTTTAACGGTGATTAATTAAAAAATCACCGAAAAAGATAGGGCAGATTTCTACGCGCGAAATTTTAAGTTACTTTAATGGCGATTTGTTGAAACCATTGTTAATACTTATTTGTGCAGTGAATTTTATCATTATTTTAATGGCAATTTGTTGTAATCGTCACAATTTTCACGACGGTCTGTTATAACCGCCGTTAATACTTTTTTTTACCTACAGTTCATTTCTCGCCTCAAAAAATACATCTTTAATAGTGGTTTATTTATCGCCGCAAAAGAAACCGTCGCTAAAAGTACAATTTGGTGTAGTGTATTTAAGAACATGTTGAACATATCTAAGAACACGAATAACGGAGGCGGCACCAGTGGTGTTTCAGGTTTTATCGGGCCACAGATCACGGTAAGTTTTTAATGGTTTTAAATAATTTTTTTGGTAAATTTTTTTACAGTATTTATGTATAAAAAATAGCATAAAAAATAAGTCAAAAATAGCAAAGAAAAATCACCAAAATAGCCCGGTTCCGGTGGCGGTTTGGCGATAATTTTTATGATTTTTAGGCTATTTTTGGAACTATTTTTTGGAAAAAAATTTATACATAAAATAGTAATAAAATATACCTCAAAATATTGTCAAAAACCAGAAAAAAAATTGAGCCAAACAGTGCATTAAAAAAGAAAAAAATAGTAGCGGTGTTTGTTGGTGGCGACAGCGCTATAGCAGCAGTTTTCTAATAGTTTTTTGGGCTATTTTTGAGTAGTTTTTTTGACAGAACAATTCTACTTTTTAAGATATTTTCAAAGATATAAATACGTCAAAAACGGAGTTTGGATGAAGTCGAAACAACCTCGAAAAGTTGACAGATAAAGACGGCAGCGCTGGGTGCAGCGACAGCATCTTTGGGTAGTGTTTTCAGCTATTTTTCAGGCTATTTTTGAGTATTTCTTTTCACAAAACATAGTGCTTTTTGAGAACTTTCTTTTGATATAAAGTACGTCAAAAATCGAGTTCGGAAGAGGTCAAAAAATCCTCGGGAAGTTGGCTGCACAGTATTGTTGCAGACAACAGCATTTTTTGAGGTTCGGACAATTTTTTCGGCCGTTTGTTGGGCAGGTTTCAGAAATTTTTTTGACAGAAAAATTCCAAATTTCGAGAGCTTTCCAACGATATAAAGCTCATCGAAAACAGGACTTTATGGCTTGATCAAACCGAGTGTTCCAAGACCTTGATACCTACTTAAGTCCATAAATAAATCTCTTAAGTTTACACAACATGTGTTCTTGGCTCTTTGCAATAAATATGTCTCGTTGTATCATATAGATACACTTATCAAGACTTCCGATTAAGGAAAGCTGTCTTTGTTAGACGTAAGACTGCGAAGATCTTTGTTTTTGCAAACGATTAACGAAAAAAATTAACTGGCTGGGCAATCGCCAAAACGGGCTTCAGATAAAACTTTTGATGACAAATGATCAAAATTAAATCTATGCATCCGAAGTTAATTTTCAAGAATACCTTTTTACCAGTCGAATTTTCAACTACGATTTGAATCTGAGTTGAAGCTCCTGTCAGATCTTCTACTGTATTCCCTTATGCGATTCCCGAATATAGTGTGGGCTATAATCCTCTGAAAACTCATACCGACAGAACTAAGACAGCTTTAGTCGTAGAAGACAAGTTATAAAACTGGTTCAGCCTACCCGGATACATATAGGGCTACCGCAGGGACATGTGGAGTAATTTTGAGTAAGACTTCTAGTGAAACATAGACACGTATCAGCGGTTTCTACAATTAAGAAAATTTCATAGCGGTATATGCAATTACGAAAAACCAGCAGCGGTTTCAACAATTTTCATAAAACACTGAATTACAGTTCACACCAGTAAAAAACTATAATTACAGTGTGACCTATAATCTCAAGACAGTATAGCATTGAGCTCTTGTTATTAAATGCTTACCATTTCTCACTATTTTAAGATTCTCAATACCCACCAATTAAATTTAATTACTGATAATTTAATTTAATCGACATCTTGATATTCTTTAAGCTCTTCCGCTTAACTTATTTGACCGTCAAATAATTAACTCCACCTGCAGGGTTTGGCCCGATCAAAACTTAAAACTTCTTTAAAGAGGTATCGTCAATCCCAATTTTTTGGGACGTAAATTTCATCAATAATTAATATTTTTTATATAAATAATACCGCTATCCAACTCATAGCGATTATATAGACCCATATAAGATCGCACCCTATAATGAATCAAAACAATAACTATTAAATATATAAAAATCAATAATTATTTCAGGATTAAGAGGATAAATACTATTCATAATAACCTTGGAGTGTAAATTAATTTATATAGTCAATATAAAATTAATTACCCCAAATGTTCCGTTCAGTACACACAAAGTGTACTAGCACAGAGAGTCAGAACTATAAACGACGCTATTATCTGTTTCTCGTAACCAAGACATGCCTACTAAAACTCTTTGCTACAGTCGTACCGATGGTATGTCCATTTTCATCTAAACTTTGAACATAAAACTTATATTCTGCAAGAACCTAAAATCTGATCTTTTGTGTGCAAGCCGTACTCTACACATTAGATTAAATAATATACAGAATATCAAACTTCTATGCGTAACATTAAAGAAATGATACACATGCATTACTCATAAAGATTCTCATAAGATGGAAAATAAATTTTATTAAAAAATAAAATTAAATACTAAACACATGATTTTCAGTATACAAACCCTAACAATCTCAAACTTATACTTACAACCATGATGCCATACATCTGACTCCCATGCCCTCTACATGACTATCAAAAGTCTTAGCCGATAAGCTCTTTGTAAAAGGATCTACAAGGTTGTCTCTTGATGCAATTTTGGTTACAGCAATATCACATCTCTCTACAATTTCTCGTATCAAGTGATACTTTCGCTCAATGTGCTTGCCTTTCTTATGGACCCTTAGTTCCTTCGAGTTTGCAACTGCTCTGCTATTGTCACAGTAAAGTGTAATAGCCGACTAAACTGAAAGTACCACATCTAGATCCAACAAGATGTTCCTGAGCCAAATGGCCTCCTTGGCTGCTTCAGAAGCTGCCATAAACTCAGCCTCTATGGTTGAATTAGCAATACAGGACTGCTTGATACTCCTCCAACTTATTACTCTACCTCCTAAGGTAAACACATATCCTGAGGTAGACTTATGGAATCCCTATCAGATAGGAAATCTGAGTCTGTGTACCCCAAAGGTACTAAACTGTTTGCCTAGTAAACCAACATATAATTCTTAGTCATTTTCGGGTACTTGATTATATTCTTTACCGTAGTCCAATGCTGTTATCCTGGGTTAGACTAATATCTTCTAACCATGACAACGACAAAGCAGATGTCGGGTCTAGTGCAAAAGATAGCATACATGAAACTTTCTACTGTCGAAGCATAAGGAACCTTCTTCATCTTCTCTATGTCATCAGGTGTCTTAAGACACTGATCCTTGGATAGAGTGATTCCATACCTGAAAGAAAGAAACCCATTTTTTGAATCCTGCATGCTAAAACGAGCAAGGATATCATCGATATATTTTTTTTGTGATAAGCCCAACATCCTTTATTTTTGATCCCGCACAAGCTTGATCCCAATGATGTGACTAGCTTGTCCCAAGTTCTTCATATTGAACTGCCCAAATAATCATACTTTAACCGTAGATAATGCCCTCACATCGTTTTCGATAAGCAAGATATTGTTGGAGGCAATATTACCAAGATCATTATTTTCGTAAAACAGTTTTCGTTAAAAAATAAACTGGACGAGCAAACGCCGAAACGGTCTTCAGATAAAAATTTTGACGTCAAACGATCAAAATAAAACCCGTGCAACCAAAGTTAATTTAGAAAATACCTCTTGTAGATCTAATCTTCAACTATGACTTGATTTCGAGTTGAAACTCTAGTCAGATCTTCTACTGTATTCCCTTATGCGATCCTCGAACGTAGTGTGGGTTACGATCTTCCGACAACTCGAACCGGTAGAACCCCGATATATTTAAGTCTTTCAATGACAAAAATAATATCTCAATAATGATATATGATATATGAACTATCAATCTATATGATGTATCAATTTCAAATAGGTTCAGCCTGCCCGCGTATATATAGAGCTATAGTAAGAACTTGGGAAGTAATTATGAGTAATACTTCTAGTGGAACGCAAACACCTACCAGCGGTTTTTGTAATTAAAGAAAGACGCATAGAGGTATCCAACATTATGAAAAACCAGCAGTAATTTCTACAATTTTCATAAAATACTGAATTACATATCACACCACTAAAGAACTGTAATTGCACTTTGACCCATAATCTCAAGACCTTCTTGCATTGAGCTCCCGTTATTAAATATTTACCATTACTCCTCACGTTAAGATTCTCAATACTCGCCAATTAAATTTAATTATTGACAATTTAATTTAATCGGCATCTTCATATTTCTTAAACCATTCCGCTTAACTTATTTGGCCACTGGATAATTAAATTCACCTGTAGCGTTTGGCCCGGTACAAACTTATAAGCATCCTTAAGGGGGTATAATCAATCCCGATCTTTTCGGACGTGGATTCCATCAATAATTAATATTTATTATATAAATAATACTGCTATCCAACTCACTAGGAATATAGACCCATCTAAGATCGCACCCTCTAATAAATCAAAATAGCGAATATTAAATATATAAAAATTAATAATTATTTCGGAATTAAGAGGATAAGCACTATTCATAATAATCTTGGGGTGCGAATTAATTTATATAGTCAGTAATCAGTACTAAATTAATTACCCCAAATGTCTCATTTAATACGCACAAAGTGTACTGGCACAGAGAGTTGGAACAATAGACAACGCTATTATCTATTTCCTGTAACCAAGACAGACCTACTAAAATTCTGTGCCATAGTCATACCGATGGTATGTCTATTTTCATCTAAACTGTGAACATAAAACCTATATTATGCAAGAACCTAAAATCTGGTCTTCAGTGTGTAAGCCGTACTCTACACACCAGATTAAATACTATACAGAATATTTGACATCCATGGATATCAAAGAAATAATACACATACATTGCTCATAAAATGGAAAACTAATTTTATTAAAATAAAATTAAATACTAAAAATATAATTTTTAGTATACCAACTCTAACAATCTTCCACTTCTACTCAAAATCATGCTGCCATACATCTGACTCCTATGCCCTCAACATGGCTATCAAAAGTCTTAGCTGGTAAGCTCTTCGTAAAGGATCTTCAAGGTTGTCCCCTGATGCTAGTACCATGTCTGATTGAAAATCTGAGTCTGTGTACCCCAAATGTACTAGACTGTCTGCATGGTAAACCAACATATAATCCTTAATCCTTTTTAGGTACTTGATTATATTTATTTACCACAGTCCAATACTCCTGCCTTGGGTTAGACTGATATCTGCTAACCATGCCAACGGCAAAGCAGATGTCAGGTCTAGTGCAAATCATAGCATACATGAGGCTTCTTATTGTCGAAGCATAAGGAACCGCCTTCTTCCTCTCTATCTCATCAGGTGTCCTAGGACACTGATCCTTGGATAGAGTGATTCCATGTTTGAAAGGGAGAAACCCTTTTTTAAAATTCTGCATGCTAAAATGAGCAAGGATATCATCGATATACTTTTCTTGTGATAAGCCCAACATCCTTTGTTTCTAATCTCGCGCAATCTTGATCCCTAGGATGTGAATGGCTTCTCCCAAGTCTTTCATATCGAACTGCCCAGATAACTATGCTTTAACCATAGATAATGCCCTCACATCATTTTCGATGAGCAAGATATCGTCCACATAAAGTACTAGAAAGATCACCACGCTTCCGTCACGCTTCTTGTACACACAAGACTCATCCAAACTTTGATCAAAACCATAAGACTTTATAGCTTGATCAAATCGAGTGTTCCAAGACCTTGATGCTTGCTTAAGTCCATAAATGGATCTCTTAAGCTTGCACAAAATGTGCTTCTGGACCTTTGTAATGAATTCATCTCGTTGTATCATATAGAAACATTCGTCAAGACTTTCGATAAAGAAACCTATCTTGACATCCATTTACTAGATTTCGTAATCGAAATGTGCAGCAATAGATAAGAGAATATAGATAGACTTAAGAATAGCTACCGGCGAAAAGGTTTTCTCATATTTGATCCCTTCTTTTTAAGTGATCCCTTTAGCAACAAGCCAAGCTTTGAAAGTATCAACCTTTCCGTCTACTCCTCTCTTCTTCTTGTAGATCCACCTGCATCCAATCGGTTTTATCCCTTTGAGTGGTTCTACAAGTTCCCAGATCTGATTGGAATACATAGATTATATCTCTGAATTCATAGCCCTTTTTCAAAGATCTGCATCTTTGTCTTTTAGTGGTTCATTGTAGTTACATGGCTTGGTATCTTGTTCAGCCGAGATCTTATCAAACGACTCTCCCAAGAACATATACCGATCAGGTTTATGAACAACCCTCCCACTACGACGAGGCACTACCTATGTCTGTGTATTAGCAATAACAGGCTGTACAAAATCTGAACCTTGTGCATCTGCACCCTATTCTTAATTTTCACATATCCTGATAATCCTCCCATTACGACGAGGTAAAGAAATATCAGTGACTTGTGATTTCTCTTCCGTTCTACTGGTATTTTTTCTCAATTCTTCTAAAATAAATTTGCTATTGGGCCTGTGATCCATAATATAATCATCTTCTAAGAATCGGGCATTCGTGCTAACAATGACATTTTCATCCTTAGGATTATAAAATATACCACCCTTCATTCTCTTGAATACCCCAAAACGAATCTGGTAAACCTGAATAACTCATCATTGACCTTACCATTTTCATAAGAGTGCTATTCCTTCTTTCTACTACACAATTCTGCTTTGGAGTGCAGGTGAAGTCAATTGGAATGTAATTTTCTCTGATAACAAGTAGTCCTTAAACTCTCCAAAAAGGTATTTCCCACCACGGTCAGATCGAAGTGATTTGATACTTTTACCCAGATACTTCTCCACCTCTGCCTTAAATTCTTTAAATTTCTCAAAGCATTCCGACCTACGGTGCATTAGTTAAACGTATCCATACCTTGCGTAGTCATCAATAAAACTAATAAAGTACTCAAAGCCACCTCTAACCCGAATTATCATAGAACCATATACATCAGAATGAATCAGCTCCAACGGTTCTTTAGCTCTATAGGCTTTGACCAAAAAGGGCTTCTTGGTCATCTTACCCTCTAAGCAAGATTCACTGACTGAAAGTGCTTCTACTTTCAATGAACTCAAAGATCCATCTGCTACCAGTCTGTTTATCCTTTTTAGATTAATATGACCAAAGCATAAGTACCAAAGAAACGTTTGGTTCATTAAAGATGGAAACTTTCTCTTATATGGTAATATAGATGTATTATTCGTTTTAGTCAGTTGCAGGATTTTAGAGATTGGAGTAATAATATAAAGATCATCTACCAATAGACCAGAATAGATAACCAGTTTATTATTCTAAATAACCACAGAGTTATTAAAATTAAATCAAAAATCCATCTTTAGCCAATCCAGAAATGGAAATTAAGTTCCTTCTAATGGCTGGTGCATAAAGACATTCTCTCAATATTATAATCCGATCCCTATCAAAACTGATAGTAACATCTCCTAATGCAACTGCTGTTACATTTGTATAATTGTCCATATGAAGGTAAATCTCCCCTATCAGTAAGTTGTCGGGTTTCTTAAAACCCCTCTAATTAGTTACAGATATGATTAGTGGCTCCCGTATCTACACACCAGGTACCAGTAGATAACACTGCTAAACATGTTTTCACAATCAGTGAACAGAAATTACCCTATTTGTTCTGGCCTCTGAGAAATACTGGACATAGATTTTTCTAGTGTCGGGTATGGTTGCAGTGAAAACATCTACCTTTTGGCTTTTTCACACTAGTCTGTGGCCCACTAACTATCCTGGAAATTGTGTCTCCCTGTTTCTGAACTTTTTATTCTTCATGCCTTTCAGCCATGAGGAAGAACCTTTTTCTGAAACAGATACATTTTCTAGTATTGAAAGAATACCATTTGTAGTTAAAGCTATATTCAATTTACATTTTCAGTCAATAAAAATTGGTCCCGTAAGTTTGTTTTCTTTGAGTATTAAAGCGAGTGGATTGAAACCCATTTTAATCTTGAGAATCACATAATTAAATAAAATCATTAATTATGATGAGAAAAATTTTAAATTTATTTTAATTTGGTTCTCTCTACCATTTTAAAATTAATTCGCCAGCAGCCTAATTACCTAAGAATAGCATGCCACGATGAGTGGACGTCTACTATCTTTCATAAGACCAGATAGTCTAATTCTTTTTCATTTTACTATCTAGGTAACTGACCATGCCAAGTAAAATTAAATAGCTGATATAGTTTCGGTCCAATATATAATAGCAATGACTCAGTTAGAGAGGATACTATTATATATAGCTAAGTGTTAACCATCACCTAATTTCAAATTAATCGATTCGCAATGAACCCTTCAGTTGGAGAAGTGATCCACACTAACAATTATCTAGAATTATCTCTAAAGGATGTTTGTACTGACGATATCGCAATTAATCTGTCTGTTGGGGAGGAAAGCCTTACTGTCGACACGTAGGGTTTAATCGTATCGTCTACAAATTGTTGATGGAGACCACGAGATTTATCTGTGAAAAAATTCTCTCTCCCACTTAGATTTTTAAAATATTTTTTAGGGTTATAAAAATTCGTTTAATGAAAATAAATTTACTAATTTCGAAAGTTACACGATCTAAAATAATCTAACATCTTTCCGCATACACAATTTTAAAGATTCTGGTTTATCAAACCTTCTTTCGAAAGCCACATGATCTGAAAGAATAAAACATCTTTCCGTGTATAAGATTCTAAAGATTCTGATTTATCAAACCATCTTTTGGTATTTAAATACGTAACAAATAAAATTTAATAAATGCACAGTTTTTTCTCCAGCTTTTTAGCTGAGATAGTAATTAAATGTATTTATTTATTTTATTTTTTGCTCCACAATTTTTGAAAAATAATAATTTATTTTGATTAAATATTTTTCTATTTAATTAATTTAAAATTCAGAATTAATTCTCACGTTTTTCAAAGATATCTGATTTATCGTGATATTTTGTAAAAAATAAAATATCTAAAGTTTTTTTCTATTTAATTAAAATTAATTTTAAAAAAACTTAATTTTATTTTTTCATTATAAAATATTTTAATTAAAATCAAATTTTTGAACTAATTAAATTAATTAGATAAATAAAATTAATATTTATCCACACGGTTAAAGTAAATTAAATGCAAGATAAATATAAATTCTAATTTTGTGATCCGATTAAAATTTTAAAAAGTTTCAGTCTCCTGTTAAGATAAATTTCTAGATTTGATAAACATCCGAACATTGTTCGTGTTGGAATCCGGTGCTGCCCCTGTTTGATTAGGAAACTGTTTGTTTATTGAAGCATCAATCCCAATCAACCGAAAAAGTCTCCGAAAGTGCCCGGGATTTTCAAAACAGGCTTGGGAATCCAGAAATCGCTTGGACTGTATGAATTGAAATCACAAGTGGAAACCGTGTTTGGCTGAAACCGCTTGCTGCACCTGGATTTGAGGATGTCGTAGCCTTGGACTGTGCCTGTTGCTCCGCTGTTTGAAAATAGTGCTATTGTGTGTTGTGGGGCCCGGTGGCTGTTTGTTGATTTGACGCAACAGTGCGCCTTTACTGTTTGGGAATTGCGCTCTTGCTGTTGAAAACCACTTCTGGTTTGGTGCTTCCGTTGTTTCGTTTTGAATTAAAAAACACAACTATTTTCTCACTGATTTTCGGAATTGATTCGGCGCTTTCTTCGGTTAAATTTCAAGTAATTACTATTCATGAAAATTCAAGACCGTTGAAAATCCCTCGATCATGAATTATCCACGTGGATGGATTATCACCATGATTCATGTTTTTCTCAATCACGTTGGCAACTAGAGTGGTCCTCATCAACACGTCTTCATCATGCGTTTGGATGTATGACCGAATACGTCTCCTGGGATGGCCGCAGCTTGCTCAAACTTCAAAGTCCCTGCAGTCTCTGGCTACGTTTGGTTGCTTGCGCCGCTTCATCACAGTTTTTTTTTTCACCAAAAAAAAAATTCTGCAGAGAAAAAAAATGCAAAGAAATAAAATTTTTTTTATTTATGGCTAAAACCACCAGAACAACAGCCGGTTGCCGCCGTCAATCACCGCTGTTCCATATCTGTTCTTATTTTTTGTCTTTCTAATAAACTAGGAAAAAAAAACTTAAAGAACAAAAAAAATTACATCGAAACCTATGTCCTGTAGGCTAACATTCGATCTAAAAATTAATTAATCTAACACGGTCAACCCTCGTGGTTAAAAAAAATTAATGAAATCATCATTCGTGCATTCAATCAAATATGAAAATAAATGATGATCGTAAAACCAGAATTTGAACGCTTACAAAACAAAATTAGCAACAGTTCTAAAATTACCCAGTCCCGATAACCATAAACAAAAAATAAAACGGCTCTGATACCAATTTGTTGGAGGCAATATTGCCAAGATCATTGGACGGGCAAACGCCGATGTAAAACGGCTCGTAAGGGAATACCAATTGGTTGTAAAATGATTTTTGTTAAAAACTAAACTGCACGGTCTAATGCCGAAACGGGCTCTAGATAAACATTTTGACGTCGAACGATCAAAATAAAACCTGTGCAACCAAAGTTAATTTAGAAAAATACATCTTGTAAATCTAATCTTCAACTATGACTTGATTCCGAATTGAAGCTCCAGTCAGATCTTCTACTGTATTCCCTTACGTGATCCTCGAACGCAGTGTAGGCTACGATTTTCTGAGAACTCGTACCGGTAGAACCTTGATATATTTAAGTCTTTGAAAGATAAAAATAATATCTCAATAATGATATATGATATATGAACTATCAATCTATATGATGTAACAATCTCAAACTAGTTCAGCCTACCCGCGTATATATAGGGCTACAGTAAGGACCTGGCGAGTAATTATGAGTAAGACTTCTAGTGGAACACAAACACCTACTAGCGATTTCTGTAATTAAAGAAAGACACATAGCAGTATCTGCAATTATGAAAAATCAGCAACGGTTTCTACAATTTTCATAAAATACTGAATTACAGTTCATACCACTAAAGAATTATAATTTCACTCTGACCCATAATCTCAATACCTTCTTGCATTGAGCTCTTGTTATTAATTGCTTACTATTTTTCTCCACGTTAAGATTTCCAATACCCGCCAATTAAATTTAATTACTGACAATTTAATTTAATAGGCATCTTGATATTCCTTAAGCCCTTCCGCTTAACTTATTTGACAATCGAAAAATTAAATCCACCTGCAGAGTTTGGCCTGGTCAAAACTTATAAGCATCTTTAAGGAGGTATCGTCAATCGTGATCTTTTGGGATGAGAATTTCGTCAATAATTAATATTTTCCATATAAATAATACCGCTATTCAACTCACCGAGAATATAGACCCATATAAGATTGCACCCTCTAATGAATCAAAATAACGAATATTAAATATATACAAATTAATAATTATTTTGAAATTAAGAGAATAAACACTATTCATGATAACTTTTGGGTGTTAATTAATTTATATAGTCAGTACTCAGTACTAGATTAATTACCCCAAATGTCCCGTTCATAAAACACACAAAGTGTACTGGCACAGAGAGTTGTAACAATAGACGACGCTATTATCTGTTTTGCGTAACCATAACTAAGACAGGTCTACTAAAACTCTGTACCACAGTCGTACTGATAGTATGTCTATTTCCATCTAAACTGTGAACATAAAACTTATACTTTGCAAGAACCTAAAATCTGGTCTTTTGTGTGTAAGCCGTACTCTACACACTAGATTAAATACTATACAGAATATTAGATATCCATGCATATCAAAAAAATGATACACATACATTGCTCATAAAGATTATCATAAAATAAAAAACTAATTTTATTAAAATAAAATTAGATACTAAAAACATGATTTTCAGTATACCAACCCTAACAGATATTGTCTACATAAAATACTAAGAAGATCACCACACTTCCGTCATGCTTCTTGTATACACAAGACTCATCTTGACTTTGATCAAAATCATAAGACTTAATAGCTTGATCAAACTGAGTGTTCTAAGACCTCGATGCCTTTTTAAGTCCATAAATAGATCTCTTAAGCTTACACAACATGTGTTTCTGTCCCTTTGCAATGAATCCGTCTGGTTGTATCATATAGATATACTCGTTAAGACTTTCATTAAAAAAAGCTATCTTGACGTCAATTTGTCAGATTTTGTAATCGAAATGAGCAACAATGGATAAGAGAATCAGAATAAACTTAAGCATGGCTACCGGCGAAAAGGTTTCCTCATAATCGATCCCTTCTTTCTGAGTGAACTCTTTAGCAACAAGCCTAGCTTTAAAGATTTCCACTTTCCCGTATGCTCCTCTCTTCCTCTTGTAGATCCACTTGCATCCAATGAATTTTATTCCATCGGGTGGTTCTACAAGTTCTCATACCAGAATGGAATACATAGATTCTATCTCTGAATTCATAGTCCTTTGCCAAAGATCTGCATCTTTGTCTTGAAGTGCTTCATTGTGGTTACACGGCTCAGTATCTTATTCTATTGGGATCCTAACAAAAGACTTTCCCAAGAACAGATACCGATAAGATTGATGAATAACACTCCCACTACGACAAGGCACTACCTATGTTTGTGTACTAGCAGTAACACGCTGTGCAGAATCAGAACTCTGTATTTGATTTGCACATGTCCCGATAATCCTCCCACTGCGACGAAGTAATGGGATATCAGTGACTTGTTCTTCCATTCTACTGGTATTTTCTCTCAATTTTTCCATAACAATATTACTTCTGGGCCCGTGATCCATAATGTAATCATCTTCCAAGAATCGGGCATTGGTGCAAAAATGACCTTATGATATTTAGGATTATAAAACAGACCACTCTTCATTCCCTTGGAATAACCTACAAAGAAATAGACTTCTGTCCTCAATTCTAACTTACCCGCTTTCTCTTTCAGCACATGTGCTGGACACCCCCAAATCTGAATGTGTTTAGGACAAAGCTTATGCCCAGTCTAAAATTTTGTAGGAGTAGAAGGTATTGACTTAGAATGTACTAAGTTCAGAATGTAAACTGCTATCTCTAAAGAGAGTTCCTAAAATGAATCGAGTAAATCTAAATAACTCATCATGGACCTTACCATTTTCATAAGAGTCTTATTCTTTCTTTATGCTATACCATTTTTCTACGGAGTGCCAGGTGCAGTTAACTAGGATGTAATCTCTTCTAATGACAAGTAGTCTTTAAGCTCTCTAAAGAGGTATTTCCCACCATGGTCAAATCGTAGTGATTTGATACTTTTACCCATACGCTTCTCTTCTCTGCATTCGCCTTGAATTTTTTGAATTTCTCAAAGAATTTAGACTTACGGCGCATCAGGTAAATATACCCATACATTGAGTAGTCATCAATGAAATTGACGAGGTACTCAAAACCAGCACTAGCCCAGATTGTCATAGGATCGCACACATCAAAATGAACCAGTTCCAACGGTTCTTTAGCCCTATAGGCTTTGGCCGAAAAGGGCCTCTCAGTCATCTTACCCTCTAAACAAGATTCATAGATTGGAAGTGCCTCCACTTTCAATGAACTCAAAAGTCCATCTACTACTAGTTTGTTTATTATTTTTAGATTAACATGACCCAAGCGTAAGTGCCAAATAAACGTTTGGTTCATTAAAGAAGAAAACTTTTTCTTATATGTTAATATAGATGTATTATTCATTTCAGTCAGTTGTAGTGCAGAAGAGATTGAAGTAATAATATAAAGATTATCCAGCAATGTACCAGAATAGATAACCCGTTATTATCCTTAATAACCACAGAGTTATTAAAATAAATCAAATATTTGTCTTTAGCCAATTTAAAAACATAAACTAAGTTTCTTTTAATGGTAGGTACGTAAAGACAATTTTTCAATATTAAAACGTAATCTCTACCAAAACTGAGAGTGACATCTCCTACTGTAACTGCTGTTACCTTTGAATTATTGCCCATATGCAGATAAATCTCTCCATCACTAAGTTGTCGGGTTTCTTGGAACCCCTGCATTGAGTTGGAAACATCATTAGTGACTCCCGTATCTACACACCAGGTATTAGTAGATAACACTACTAAACATGTTTTCACAACCAGTGAATAGAAATTACCCTGTTTATTCTGACCTTTGAGAAATACTTGACATAACTTTTTCTAGTGCCGGGTCTAGTTGCAGTGAAAACATCTACATTTTGGCTTTTTCACACCAATCTGTGACCCACTAACTACCCTGAAAATTATATCTCCTAGTTTCTGAACCTTTTTCTTCTTTATGCCTTTCGGCCTAAAAGAATAATCTTTTTTAGAAACAAATACATTTTCTGCTATTGAAGGAATACCATTTGTAGTTAAAACTATATCCAAGTTATATTTTTAGTCAAGAAAATTCAGTCCCGTTTGTTTGTTTTCTTTGAATATTAAAGCGAGTGGGTTGAAAGCCATTTTAATCCTGAGAATTACATAATTAAAAAAAAACGTTAATTATGATGAGCAAAACTTTAAATTTATTTTAATTTGGTTCCCTCTACCATTTTAAATTTAATTCACCAACAGCCTGGTAACCTGAAAATAACATGCCTCGATGAGAGGACATCTACTATCCTTCATAAGACCAGACAGGCTAATTCATTTTAATTTTACTATCTAGGCATCTAACCATGCCAAGTAAAATTAAATAGCTAACATTATTTCGGTTCAATATATAATAGCAGTGACTCAAATGAATATGATACTATTATATACAGTTTAGTGTTAACCATTACCTAATCCCAAATCAATCGCTTCGTAAGGAACCCTTCAGATAGAAAGTGATATGTACTAACAATTGTCCAGAATTATCTCTAAAGGAGGTTTGTACAGGCGATACCGCAATTAATTTGTCCGATAGGGAGAAAGGCATTACTGCCAACACATAGGGATTAATTGCATCACCTACAAACTGGTGATGGAGACCGCAAGATTTATCTGTGAATAAATTCTCTCTTCCACTTAGATTTTTAAAACATATTTTAGGGTTATAAAAATTTGTTTTATTAAAATAAATTTATTAATTTCGAAAGTCACACGATCTGAAAGAATCAAACATCTTTCCGTGTACACGATTCCAAAGATTTTGATTTATCAAACTATTTTTGTGTGTTTAAATGCAAAATAAATAAAATTTAATAAATACACAATTTTTTCTCTAACTTTTTAGCTAAGATAGTGATTAAAGATATTTATTTATTTTATTTTCTATTCCATATTTTTTGAAAAATAATAATTTATTTCGATTAAATATTTTTTCATTTAACTAATTTAAAATCCAAAATTAATTCTCACGTTTTTTCAAGATATTCAATTTAAAAAAATCATCTTAAACGTGATATTTTGTAAAAAATAAAATATCTAAAAAAATTTCATCTAATTAAAATTAATTAATTAAAAAAACTTAATTTTATTTTCTATTACAAAATATTTTAATTAAAAGCAAAATTTTGAATTAATTAAATTAACATGATAAATAAAATAGATATGCAATCATCCACGCAGTTCATATATATAAATATGATATGCGTATATTCCGATTTTATGATCCAAGTGAAACACTGATGTATTTTAACTCTCTTAGAGAGTCAGCAATTTCAATCCATGTTCGTTTTTTATTGAGTGTCCTAATACTATCTGATTTATAGTGATATATCATATCTGTCTCATATACATCATAAAATCAATACAAAGCAACCCCGGGAGAGAGAAACCACCGGACCACCACTAGCCACCGCCGGCGTCGCCCTTGCCGTACCCTTCAAGCGGTTCATGTCGCCTCATCCAGACTCCGTTTTCAATGAGCTTTATATAGTTGAAAAGCTCTTGAAATATGAAATTTTTTTGGCAAAATTTTTTTCTGGAAACCTGCCCAAAAAATGGCTGGAAAAACTATCCGAACCTCAAAAAACACTAATGTTCGCAACAGCACTGTGCAGCCAACTTTCTGGGGCTTTTTCAACCTCTTTTCGAACTCAGCTTTTGATGTACTTTATATCAAAAGAAAGATCTCAAAAAGTACTATTTTTCTATGAAAATATCTTCTCAAAAAATGGCCAAAAAACTATAAAAAACACTACCCAAAGCTGCTACCGCCACACTGAGCGCCGTCGCCTTTAACCGCCAACTTCCCAAGGTCGTTCCAGCTTCATCCGAACTCCGTTTTTAACGTACTTTATATTCAAAGAAAGCTCTTGAAAAGTACTATCTTTTTGTCAAAAAATTACTCAAAAAAAGCTAAAAAATTATCAAAAAACTGCATGGAAGCTGCTGCTGCTAGGTGTCGCCGCCGTCAGCCTCTTTGGGTTGTGATTTGGTCCAGTTCTTTTCTAGTTTTTAACAGTATTTTGAGGTATATTTTACTACTATTTTATGTTTTAAAAACTTTCCAAAAATTACCCAAAAAATCATAAAAATTGCCGCCAAACCGCCGCCAGCAAAGCCGCCAGAACTGGGCTATTTTGGTGATTTTTTCTTACTATTTTGACTTGTTTTTTATGCTATTTTTTATACATCAATACTACAAAAAAACTCACTAAAAAAAACCATTTAAAATCATTATAAATTTACCGCCATCTGTGGACCGTTAAAATTCGAACCACCATCATTTTTGTGTTCTTGGACATATTCAACATATTCTTAAATAATTTAAATAGATATTTAAAAACATAAAACTAGCTATTACATCGATCTTATGACCCAAAGGCTCACAATCGATCTATCATGGTTAACTCTCGTGATTAAAAAAAAAATCATCATTCACAAACCATTCAATCAAACATGAATAATAAATTACGATCATAAAATCGGGATTAGAACACCTGCAAAACAAAATTAGCAATAGTTCTAAAATTACCTAGCCCCGATAATCGTAAACAAAAAACAAAACGGCTTTGTTACCAATTGTTGGTGGCAAAACTGTCAAGATCTTTGTTTTTACAAATGACTAATGAAAAAATATTAACTGGACGGGTAATCGCCAAAATGGGCTCTAGATAAAAATTTTGATGACGAACGATCAAAATAAAATCAGTGCATCCGAAGTTAATATAGAAAAATACATTTTTATCGGTCAAATCTTTAACTATGACTTGAATCCGAGTTGAAACTCCTATCAGATCTTCTACTGTATTCCCTTATGCGATTCCTGGATATAGTGTGGGCTATAATATTTCGAAAACTCGTATCGGTAGAACCAAGACAGCTTTAGTCTTAAAAAATAAGTTATAAAACTGGTTCAGCCAACCCGTTTATATATAGGGCTATAGTAGGGATCTAGAGAGTAATTATGAGTAAGACTTCCAATGGAACACAGACACCTATCAGCGGTTTTTTCAATTAAGCAAACCTCATAGCAGTATCTGCAATTATGAAAAATCAACAGCGATTTCTGTAATTTTCATAAAATACTGAATTACAGTTCACGCCACTAAAAAACTATAATTGCATTTTGACTCATAATCTCAAAACCATATGCCATTGAGGCCCTGTTATTAAATGCTTACAATTTCTTCCCACATTAAGATTCATGATACTGGCCAATTAAATTAATTACTGACAATTTAATTTAATCGACATCTTGATATTTCTTAAGTCCTTTTGCTTAACTTATTTGACCGCCGAATAATTAAATCCACCTACAGGGTTTGGCCTGATCAAAACTTATAGCTTCCTTAAGGGGGTATCGTCAATTTCGATCTTTCGGGATATAGATTCCGTCAATAATTAATATTCACCATATAAATAATGTCGCTATCCAACTCGTTGGGAAAATAGACCCATATAAGATTGCACCCTCTAATGAATCAAAATAACGAATATTAAATATACGCAAATCAATAACTATTTCAGAATTAAAAGGATAAGCTCCATTCATAATAATCTTGGAGTGTGAATTAATTTATATAATATGTATAAATATAATTATCCCAAATGTCCCGTTCAGTACACACAAAGTGTATTACCACAGAGAGTCGGAACAATAGACGAAGATATTATCTGTTCTCCGTAACCAAGACAGGCCTACTAAAACTCTGTGCTATAGTCTTACCGATGGTATTTTTATTTTCATCTAAATTGTAAACATAAAAGTTATACTTCGCACGAACCTAAAATTTGATCTTTTGTGTGCAAACCACACTCTACACACAGGATTGAATACTATACAGAATATCAAACATCTATGCATAATATTAAAGAAATGATACACAAACATTGCTCATAAAGATTCTCATAAGATGGAAAATTAAATACTAAAAACATAATTTTCAGTATACCAACCCTAACAGTCTTAACATCCATTTGCCATATTTCATATTCAAAATAAGGAGCAATGGATGAGAGAATTCGGATAGACTTAAGTATGGCTACTGGCAAAAAGGTTTTCTCATAATTGATTCCTTCTTTTTGAGTGAATCCTTTAACAACAAGCCTAGCTTTGAAGGTTTCAACCTTCTCATATGCTCCTCTCTTCCTCTTATAGATCCACTTGCAACTAATAGATTTTATCCATTGGGATGGTTCTATAAGTTCCTAAACCTGATTAGAATACATAGATTCTATCTCTGAATTCATTGTACTTTGCCAAAGATCCGCATCTTTGTCTTAAAGTGTTTCATTATAGTTACGGGGTTCGGTATCTAGCTCTGCTGAGATCCTATTAAAAGACTATCCTAAGAACATATACCGATCAGGTTGATGAATAACCCTCCCATTACGATGAGGCACTACTTGTGCCTATGTACTAACAGTAACACACTGTGCAGAATTTAAATCCTGTGTATCAGCACTCTGTTCTTAATTTGCACATGTCCCGATAATCCTCCCACTACGACCAGGTAATGGAATATCAGTGATTTGTTATTCCGTTCTACTGGTATTTTCTCTCAGTTCTTCCAGAACAATGTTACTTTTGGGCATGTGATCCACAATATAATCCTCTTCTAAAAATCGAGCATTGGTGCAAAAAATGACATTCTGATCTTTAGAATTATAAAATAGACCACTCTCCATTTCCTTGGGATACCCCACAAAGAAACAGACTTCAGTCCTCATTTTTAACTTACCTGTGTTCCCTTTCAGCAAAAGTGTTGGATACCCATCTGAATGTATTTCTGACTAGGCTTACGCTCGGTCCACAATTCTGTGGGAGTAAAAGGTACTGACTTAGAAGGTACCATGTTCAAAATGTAAGCCGTTGTCTCTAAAGCGAGTCCTCAAAATGAATCGAGTAAACCTGGATAACTCATCATTGCTCTTACTATCTGGATAAGAGTCCTATTCCCTTCTTTCTGCTACGGAGTGCCAGGTGCAGCCAACTAGGATGTAATCTCCTCTAATGAAAAGTAGTCCTTAAACTCTCCAAAGAGGTGTTCCCCACCACGGTCAGATCGTAGTGATTTGATACTTTTATTCAGACGCGTCTCTGCCTCTGCATTAAATTCTTTGAATTTTTTAATTCATTCAGACTTACGGTGCATCAGGTAAATGTATTCATACATTGAGTAGTCATCAATGAAACTAATGAAGTACTCAAAGCCATCTCTAACCTGAATTTTCATAGGACCACACACATCAGAATGAACCAGCTCCAATAGTTCTTTTGCTCTATAGTCTTTGGCCGAAAAAGGCCTCTTGGTCATCTTACCCTCTAAGCAAGATTCACAGACTATAAGTACCTCCACTTTCAGTGAACTCAAAGTTCCATCTGCTACCAATCTTTTTATTCTTTTTAGATTAATATGACCCAAGCGTAAGTGTCAAAGGAAAGTTTAGTTCATTAAAAAAGAAAACTTTCTCTTATATGGTAAATTAGATGTGTTATTTATTTCAGTTTGTTGCAGTATATGAGAGTTAGAAGTAATAACATAAAGATCATCGACTAATGTACCAGAACAGATAACCCAATTATTATCCTTAGTAACCACATAGTTATTAAAATAAACAAAATATATATATTTAACCAAATCTAGAGAGAAAAACTAAGTTCCTTCTAATGGAAGGTACATAAAGACAATATCTTAATATTAAAACAAGATCTCTACAAAAACTGATAGTGACGTCTCCTACTACAACTATTGTTACCTTTATATTATTACCCATATACAAGTAAATCTCCACATTACTAAGTTGTCGAGTTTCCTAGAACCCCTGCAAAGAATTACATATATGATTAGTGGCTCCCGTATCTACACACCAGGTACCGGTAGATAACCCTACTAAACATGTTTTCACAACCAGTCAATAGAAATTACCCTTGTTATTCTGCTTATTGAGAAATACTTGACATAACTTTTTTCAGTGTCGTATCTGGTTATAGTGAAAATATCTGCCTTTCGGTATTTTCACACCAGTCTGTGGCTCACTAAATACCCTAAAAATTGTGTCTTCCTATTTCTGAATCTTTTTTTTATTAATGCCTTTCAGCCCTGAGGAAGAACCTTTATCAGAAGCAAACACATTTTCTGGTATTTAAGGAATACCATTGGTAGTTAAAGCTATATTCAAGTTACTTTTTCAGTCAACAAAATTTAGTCCCGTAAGTTTGTTTTATTTGAGTATTGAAGCGAGTGAGTTGAAAATCATTTTAATCCTGAAAATCACATAATAAAAAAAACCATTAATTATGATGAGCAGAACTTTGAATTTATTTTAATTTGGTCCTTCGACCATTTTAAAATTAATTTTTCAGTAGCCTGATAACCTAAGAATAGCATGCCTTATTGGGAGAACGTCTACTATCATTCATAAGATCAGACATGCTAATTCCTTTTAATTTTACTATTTAGGTAACTGACCCTGCCAAGTAAAATTAAATAGCTGACATAACTTTCGTTCAGTATATAATAGTAGTGACTCAGTTAGAGTGGATACTATTATATATAGCTAAGTGTTAATCATCACCTATTCTCAAATCAATCGCTTCGTAATGAACGCTTCAGTTAGAGAAGTGATCCATACTAACAATTATTCAAAATTATTCTTAAAGAAAGTTTGTACTGGCGATACGGCAATTAATATGTCTGTTAGAGAGGAAGGTCTCACAACCGATACGCAGAGTTTAATTGCATCGCCTACAAACTGATAATGGAGATCATAGAATTTATTTGTGAATAAATTTTCTCTCCTACTTAGATTTTTAAAATATTTCTGAGCTTTATAAAAATCTATTCAATTAAACTAAATTTATTAATTTCAAAAATCACGCAATTTGAAAGAATTAAACATCTTTCTGTGTATACGATTTCAAATATTCTGGTTTATCTAACAATCTTTTCATATTTAAATGCGTAACAAATAAAATTTAATAAATGAACTGTCTTTTTTCAGCTTTTCAGCTAAGTTAGTAATTAAAGTCATTTATTTATTTTATGTTCTGTTCTATATTTTTTGAAAAATAATAATTTATTTCGATTAAATATTTTTTTATTTAATTAATTCAAAATTCTGAATTAATTCTCACATTTTTCAAGATATCCGATTTTATGAAAAATTATCTTAAACGTGATATTTTGTAAAAAATAAAATATTTAAAACTTTTTCATTTAATTAAAATTAATTAATTAAAAAAACTTAATTTTATTTTCTATTATAAAATATTTTAATTAAAACTTAATTTTTGAATTAATTAAATTAATAGAATAAATAAAACTGATATGCAATCATCCACACAGTATATATAACACACGATGCATATATCCTGATTTTATGATCCAAGTGAAACGCTGAA